>JAVSBS010019499.1:0-132070 GCA_033124195.1 Coracias cyanogaster | reverse complement strand
AGATGGAATTATACAGGGAAACTGCTAATCATGTGCTGCACCCAGCCTGAGGATACCCTGGAACTCCAACGGTGAACTCATGGCTTTGATATGCTGAAAAATGCACAAATAAAAGTCTGAAGGATTCAAAAAAGGAGAGAGTCTGATTTTTCTCAAAGGGTCCTTTAAATGACTCAGCTTTTGAGTCCTCTGTGTATAGAGCCAGCATAGTTGATAAAATGATGGATTATTAGATCAAGCCTGGAGAACAACAGAAGAACCAACATCACTGAACTGGAAGATTTGCTCTGCCACATCCTAGAACACCAACCAGGCTTCAAGCTCACATCCAAATCTGTTGTGTTTGGCCATTGCTTTCCCCCGAAAAAGAGCCAAGAAGCACCACTGTGGAACACTTGCACTTTGCAAGAGGAGCTCCAAAAGCAAGAGCTGATGGAGGGAGGCAGCTCACTCAACTGAATGCAGAGCTCAAAGGTGAATTCTGGCTCCAAAGAGTGTGTGAAATTTGCAGTTTGCTGCAAACATTTTTTTTTTTCTGATTGTGTCACACTCAGTTTCCTAAGGAGGAAGCAGGGGAACTCAGTCTTATTTGTATGAGTTTCACATCCCTCTCCTTGGCTGAGAACACACTGTGCTATTCGATGGACAGCTCCTTTCTGATTCACTGCTCTAATTATGTTTTACAGCCGGAATATGGTACTTATGTCAAAGCTGATGGGTAAAATTCTACTGAGAAGCAACAACGTTTTGTAGCATTCTCCTGTTGTTCATTTCCATGGCTTCCCTTCATTTTTTTCCCCTCAAGGCTAATTTTCCATGCACTAGTCATTCTAGAGAGAGATGTTCTCACCTCCCTGATTCTTTCTTTTGACTAACAGCCATATTCTTTTTTTATTTGTTTATTTATTGTACATTTGCAGCCATATGGTGACAGAAAGAAAAAAAGTAGAACAGGCTTATGATTTCTCTAAAGTAGCTGGTAAAGAGCTGTAGTATCTGTCTGCAGGTAGACCTCCACAATTACAATAATTCTTTTGCACAGGAGAATAGGACCATACAGGTTTATAGATATGTATACATATTTTCTAAGACTAATTCAGGCCTCTACATGGACCTGCCTCTGGTATGCTCTGTTATCCCCACATGCAGAACCCCTCCTGTACCATATGCCAAGGGAGAACAGTCATCAGTCAGCTTTCCCTGTCACCTCAAACAAAGGCCACCAGTAAGAGCTGGGCAGTTATCTCTTGGTCCAGCCATCACAGGAAGGACTATCCCAAATTTAGGGGATCTACTCATTCTGTTTTGACTTGTTTACTTCTCCTGAGTGGCTCAAAGCGGCCATACAATTGCAAATCTGACCTAATCATTCCTTATTCCGACTCACAACATTATGCAGCCCTTCCTGAGGGAGAAGGGCTGGTGCAATTCACCCACACCCTATGGAAGAGATGAAGAGACTGTTTCAGAGGAGACACATTCAGTATAGGACTCCAGAGCATCAGTGCTGCTGGGCTTATATTCACACCATTTTCCTTGTCTCCATTATTTTCTTGAGCTCAGCTGACATTGGAGCTGTTCCCAGGGCTCAATTATTCCCTGGCTATTTCATGCTGTAAACTACAGCAGGACTCCACGCCATCAAGTACAGCTAGACAGATCTAGTGTTTCTGGGCATGTTTGGCAGGTACAGAGAGGAGAGGGAGGGGAGAACATTCACTGCTGCAACAGCAGCAGGCTCACAGCTTGGGTAACAGAGAAAAAACCAAAACCATGATCTCTCATTTAACTGCGCTAAATGACAAATTGCTTACAGGCAAGGCTGCCCACTGGGGAAACCAACACGAAAGTGATTGTTTCTCATTTCCTAGAGACTGCTGACCAAAGGAAGAAGGGGAAGAAGGTGCATTTGAAATGCCGGTCAGGTGCCTTCCAGTGCTCAACTGCAGCTATTTTCTCCATTTTCAAAAGAGCATTTGGTATAACACTATTCTTAGTCCTTGGCAACATTCAGATGAAAAGAAAAAGCTCAGGTGACTATTTCAAAGATAATTTTCTTTCATTGCTTAACTCCAAATACTGCTCTAGCAGAGCTTAAGGTACAGATGGTTTCCTTTTCTTTTTCTTCTTCTTATTTTTTTCTAATCTTAAACCTGCCAAACTTAGGGTTCAGAGATCTATCTTTTCACACTGCACCTGCTGGTGGTCCAAGTACCTATACTGTGCTCAAACAGTACTTTTGCACCACCCCTTCCCTGCCAAAAAACCACATTCTGCTGTTGCTAAGGAAATGTCATACCCAACTCTTTGTGAGGGAAAATAAATGCTTAATTAAAAAAAAAGTTTTCATTCCTTTGTTGTATTTGTTTGCTGTACCATACAGTGCCTATTCATAAAACATAAGCCTCATTTTCTTAGAATTATAGAATAATTTAGGTTGGAAGGGACATCTGGAGGTCATGTAGTACAACTGCCTGCAGAGCTAACTTCAAAGCAAGATCAGGCTGCTGAAGGACTTTGGCAGTCAAATCTCAAAAGCCCCAAGGATGGAGAACCACACGTCTCCGGGCCCCTATTTCTGTACTTAAATAAAAAAAACTCATATAATTTTTTTTTTCCTTATATACAGTTGGAAATTCCTTTGCTACAGCTTATACCCACTGGCTCTTGTCCATTTATTGTGCACCTCTGAGAAGAGTTGGGCTTTGTCTTTCCTATAATCTCTCTTTCACAGGTCTAGTCACTCTTTAGCTGGTCAATGGAGAAGAAGGAATCTCCCAGCCTTACACGTGTGGGTCTGCTCTGCTCTCTCCTCCTCACACACCTCACCGAGTTCACATTTTCTGCCCAGTTTTTCCCTTTATCTTTGCCTGAGATGACCCATCCCACACAACCAGCATGACGAGGCTGAGCAAGCCCAACATGTAAAAGATGAGAAGGAAAGGTGCATGAGACAGATCTGAACAAAATATCGATATAGGTGTCCAGGCAAGGGAAATGGTGCCCTTGGCTCCCCCCGCAAACACTTGCTGGGACTGACTGGCTGCTGACTATTTTGCAAGCATCGAGAAAGGCCACATTTTCCCTGTTGTACTGGCTCAGCTTTGTTCCAATTTGCAGACACTTACTTTGTCAAAAACAAGACATGTAAGTTCAATAATGAGTCCAAGCTCAGCAACAATCTAACCTTTTCCTTCCCTGTGTGATGGAACACTTGATAGAATTAACATACACTAATTAATATATTCTTAGTGTCAGAAAAGGTCTTTGATAAGTTTTGATTATATTTTGATGCTTGATCTTTGTGTTTCAGCTTCAGGATGCTTCATGTTGTGTTTTTATTCTTTTCCTCTTACTCATCCTGATCAATACATTTCTAAATTCTGGCATGAATCCTCAGGAGTATTTGCCATAGCTCTAAGTAGGCCAAAATCTCTGTACTTGACAACTCAAAAACACATTGAACTTTCTGGGATTGTACAATGACAGAGTCACGTTAACAGCTTTAACTCTATTTTCCAGCCAAATTGCAGATAACCTTTAAATAGTCTTGTGGAGGGATTTCTCCAGAGACTATAAGGCCAGATTTGTACTTAGAGATCATTTTGTTCCCTGAATAAACCGAGGTTACCAAGAGGTGACATTTCAACAATGACAACTGTTCTTATTCCTTCAATAATACATTTCAGTAGAGCCTGGTCTGGAACGACACGGTCCCCAGATACATAAAGAGCTGGTAACAGCAGTCAATACTGAGGTGGGCTAAACCTGATTTCATGGCCCAAATTCTGGAAAGAACTCTACAGCCTTAGTCTTACACTGTTTCATCACACTATTGTATTTATTTTTATATGCAATTGAGTATCAACAGGAGGAGAAAGAAAATGCCAAAGGGAACAGTCTGTTACTCTCTCTGTCAAAAATGTTTTAAAATGGTTCATTAAATAAGATAAATTGTTTTCTCATTACTATTCAAACCAGTAAATAATGCATTTTTGAAGAACACTTTATTAATTAAAAATGTTTATGTCTTTACTAAACAGAGTGCACCAACTCTTTCTGATATCAAAGATGTTATTATTTCTCTGGTGTTGTCATTTGTCTATTAAATTATCACTAAACAAACCAAAACATTAAATATTTACCCCTAGAGTCAAACTTAGCCTATAGAACTATACAGGGATCAGCTCTCCATGCCTGACACCCAGGCTATTGACTCCCTTGAAGGAATAACTTTACATTACTTGTATCTTTTGGCTTGAAGAAAATACCAGTGTAAGAAAAGCAAAAATAACACAAGAATCAGGGAGATAGGCTTACCTAACAGGCATTCTGGGTTGTGTATGTACTTGAGAAGGATCCTAGTTCAGGTTAAGAATAAACTGCAAAAATAGTTTTTGAGTCTGTGTGCATGAATTTAGAAGACTAATATTGATTCTCTCTGCTTGTACCTAGCTGGATTAGAGGGATGGTTGGGATATTTCTGCAGAAGCAGGACTGTGAGACCAGCTGGAAGAATAGATTACAATCTCACCTGAAAGGACGTCTGTTTAACCTCCTGGCACAACTTTAATATTTGTTATGTAAAGCCACATGGCAGCACTATGACAAGACTGGGTAAAAGAATGCACATGGCATTGATGGAAATTACTTTGGGGATGGAACCAACAATCATGACTTTCTCTCCTAATTAATTGCTCTTCAGAAAAGTACTTGTCACCTTTCCAGCAGCAAATGGAAATTTTTCAGTTGCCTCAAAAAACACAGTCCCTTCTTCCTCATGTGACATTTAGACCAAAGGCTGCAGTTCCTACATAAAAAAAGTGGAGTACTACTGTCAGATGTAAGAAAGACATAATTCTTAATGTCATTCCTTGTTCTGTGGCCCAGCCCCCAAAACTTAAATAGACTTCTGTCTGATAAAAAAAATGGCCATCTCTTCCCCTCCTAGGAGATGTTTAGCATCAACTCAACTGTTGAGAAATAAGGATCTTTTATTAAGGGAACTTCTGGTTTATGTGTGTACGTTTACTGGTCTTAATACAATGTTCCAGTAAAGGTTGTTGTCTGTCCTCCCTGGTTGACAAATTCCTTTCTTCTCCTAGCAGGACTCAACATGGCTCTTTAATGAAAGATCTGTTGTTTTGCTTCTCTAAAGGTCTAAAGGTTATGATATTTTATGACTGCCATCATTTGTGCACAGCACAGTTATAAGATAGGATTCAAAGAAACTTTAAGCTGGTGGTCTGAGGTACAAGGCTCTTCTCTGCCAGCACCACACCAGACAGCGCTCCACAGCTAGGCTGCAGCTGTCATAGTGCATCTTGTTACAATCTAGTTTCAATGGCTGAATAGAATGATGGGACTTTCTGTTGCATGTCTACACAGTTTTCTGACATCCCCTTGGTATTTTTGTGAAAGGTAAAGAAGATGGAGAGAGTCAGTTTGTTATATGTGCAGGAGCCAGTCCAGTGTGTGCCTTGGAGATGTTTGGAGTTGAAGATTCAGCTGTTCATAAATGCCCTGTGCTAAAAGGTGCTAACACATGGCCCAATTTGAAGTCTGGCACGGTTCAGAGACATTGTTCCACAAGAAAGAAATATCCTGATCTACCAGTGTCTTAAATATGCTGCTAAGCCCAGTATGCATTGCCAACAGTGATCCAGGAAAGTCACATACAAGAGCAGGGGGTCATTGCTGTTCCTGGAAGGAGCTGGAAGCATCTCCTAGACCATGCTACTCCTGAGCTCTCTGGGGCCTTGGATCATAACTGTTCCTCTTCAAGTGACAGTTTGGCATTTCCCATCTCAAAGCACAGAATAGAAAATGGATTCCCTCCTCTGTCTTACCTCTGTGCCATACTGTGATCCTTTTTATAGGTGGGCACTAAGTAAAGCATCAGAGATATTAATGCATGAGGTAACAATTACATTCCTAAGTATGACAAAAACACAGTCTTAAAATACCTCTCTCCAAAATGAACAAAGTGACATATCCAACATAATTTGAATTTTGGAGCTCCCACTTGACTATTCCCACTGAAGTAATCATGTGAGGTAAGCAGAGAATGCAGTGTCATTAAAAAGAAAAAAATGAACAAGGCAACATAGTTACTCTGAAGTTACAGGACTTGGGTTGCTCTGCACTGATTACTTGAATGCTTTTTTTGTGAAAAGCTTTTTTGTAAGGCACAGCTTCATTTCTAAAACGTTAACAAAGCTAAGGCCCCAGGAGCAGGCAAGAAAATTAGAAATGTTCGCACATTTGAAAGCATAGGAAAAGAAATCCCTTTCCATTTCCAGGACAGAAATGCAGGGAGCTGCAGCAGCATACATCACCCTGCCGAGGGTACCTGGGGCTTTGTGAATGAGTAAAGGGGCAAAACCAGCCCAAGCCACACATGGGCAATGAGTACTTCATTATCGATGTGTTATTATCTAATGATCATTGACTTCAGATTCTTAAGAGCAAACAGTAAAAAATAAAATCTTGCTTATCAACAGGACCCCTGGGATGAGAAAGCTACTCTTCATTCATCTTCTTTCTGAATTTTGGGCCTATTCTCATCCCAGATGCCTCAGCCTATACAACACAACAAATTCACTTCAATTACACCATGTTATTCCAGCCTGGGCTAGACATAAGCTCTCTGTAAATGTTTATGAGTGCAAGTGGCAGAGCATGGTCACTTCCCAGCTGGAGCCCCTCAGGACCACCTGTCTGAGTAGTTATGGAGGGCAGCAGGAGGGAGATGAGACAAGAGGCTGTTTTGCTTTCATGGCTGGGCAGTTATTGAAAAGGGCTCAGTGAAATCAGTGACAACCTTGCTCAAAGGAGGAAGACAATGAGCCCAATGAACTCAGCATGAACATCTCAGATACTTCATGGTTTTGTTTCAGGTGTCTCATATGCTTCTGCTTTGTGATGTCCCATAGGGACCAGTGTGCCTGACTTGGAAAAAGATGCAGGATGGTATGAACAGATCAGCAGCAAGGGTCTGAGAGAGGTGACCTGCTGAGGAAGGTGATGAAGGACTGAGGAGGGGAAGGAGCAGACAGAAAAAGATGCAGGAAAGGTAAGGCAGCAAGGGATCACAGGGGCCTGCTGGGGCTGTGATTGAGAGGGAAGAAGAATCAGAGGTGACTGATTAAAATAATTTGGCTCTTGAATGTGTCTGACATTTGGATGAGACAGTGTCTCTAGTCAGTATTCAAAGCAATAGCTGCCCAGACTGGTTTCCTTCCCCAAAGGAAAAACAGCTTTCCCCTGAATATAAAGGCAAAAACACCGGTTTGATTTCTGGGGGGAGTACTTCAAAGTTTTTTTAGTTACCAAATAAATTAAGAAGCTTAAAGGCAGGCAAGAGTCTAGACGGTTCCCTGAACACCTCAATGGCTGAACCTCACTTAAGACAATCCCACCTTTTATGCATCTCCCATTCAAAAATGTTGATTAAGAGAACTGGAATAATTCTGTGAGTAAAAGCAAAACAATCTTGACTTCAGGAGGAAGAAAACTGGCTCCAAGCACACATTTCTGTCTTTGTTCCAGTTATTTATACCTTTTGTCTTTCAACATCCAGTAATCAAAGGAATTAAAAGGATTAAAAAGCACGCATACAAGAAGTGATGGCTTAATACATCAAAGCAGGTGCGACAACGAGTAGAATAGGAGCCAGGGAAAGAGAGAGCTTCAATTTAGAGCTTGAAAGCCTACACGTGGAGTGGTCACAGCACACGGATCCCCACAAAACACAATTTCAATTCAAAATGCAGCCTAGGATAAAAGCAGAGCAAAATGCACTTGTCAACGTTACAGATGTTGCTGTGTCCTGTGACACTTCAAATAGAGATCATGAAAGCACCTGTCCCTCTGTGGCTAATGCCAGCACAGATCTACTTGCCCAGTAATGCATTAGGTTGGGCTGTGCTGCTAGACATGCAGGAAGGTTTAGATGTGTCTGTCCACCCCTTCAACTCTCGGGTCTTGTTAAATAATCTTTCCCTAAAATGACCAGGTTTTCTTAACAGTACATTTCTTCCTTTCCCAGCTGTGGTTAATGGCAAAGACCCTAACCTGCAATGACCAGAGTGTCTCAGTACAAGGTTCCCAGACAGATTTATCCTAATTAAAATGTCCACTGAAGTAACATTCAAAAAGCTACACACAGCCTTATAAATATCCCACGCAGCTGTAAATTGAGTATTTTCTCACACTTACAGGAAATGTTCCTGGCTTGTCATGTGCTCCAAAATGATCTACAACTACCCCCAAAGGGCTGTAAATAAGAATAAATTAATGGGAGGTTCTGCTGACCCACACTGCTGCATACGGAGGTGAGGAACAGGTTGATGGCACTGCCAATCCCATTTTCAACTGCATTGTGCTCAGAGCCTGGCTAAAATCATGTTTGTTGGATATAACTAACAATCTAGTTGAATCAGGACAGCCATGGAGTTGCCTCCAGCACAATCAGCATGTCCTTGCAGATCAGAAATGATCACCCATAGCTGAAGCTGGCCTCTGTCCCACTCCCACCTGCCTTTGACTGAGATGTTGCAAAAGATTGTGCAGGCACTCCTCAGTGGTTTCAGGGCAGAGTCTACCCAGCTCAAGTCCCTTCCCTTGGGCTACATCAATGCTGTATTACACTGATATGTTGCTGCAACTGGCACTCAGACTAGAATGCAATTCCCCTTCTATGCAAAAAACTGAGATTTGTACTAAGAATGTACTTTTCATTTCAAATTGGAGCAAAGCAAAAAGAAAGTATACACTTGCTGCCTCAGAGCAATGTACATGCTCAGATGCTTCACCAGATCAGGTCCTCAGTGTAGGCAGAATCAATAAAATTCATTGTTATGAACCACAATATAGAATTTCAATGCCCTGATTTAAGCAGCTCCTGGTCACCTGGGACAACGGCTGCTGATGCTGTTACAGTGGAACATCTTGCGGTTACTCAACAACATCAACACACTGCAATGCAGCGTGCAAGTCAGAGCATTTGGCCACTTAGAGTGGTTGATTTTCTGCCAGCACATCTGGCAATACAGCTCCCAGTGACTATCACCAATGCATAGTATAGCAAAGCACCATCAATACTGGCCAGATTTGTTATACCACAAATGTAGGAGTGATATGTTTTCCAGACACATAATAATATACAAAATGAATATTGTATTTGTTGCCCAGAGACATGAAAATTTTGTCTTCCCTCTAATTGCTGTCTTTGAAATCCAGACTGATGGGGGTAAGAAGCAGCAGAGGAGGGCTCAGGATGCTCTGGCTGAATGACATGCTATCCAGCCTGTCATAATGACCAACAGCAGACAGCCAGGTTTTCAATTAATTCCCTGTGTGTGATGGAATCAGATAGCCCTTCTATTAAAAGTACTTCAAAAGGCGAAAGAAACAGCAACACTTGTCTCCTTGAAGTACCACAACTTCTCAACACGCTCAAAGAGGTTTGAAACTTCAGACATGCCCTGAGCCAAAATTCTGTCTTGATTACAAAGCTATTAGAAGGTTAAAAAAGTGCAAGTTGAACAGAAGATCTAGTTGAAGGTACATCTCTAGCTTTCTAAGGAGAGACAAGAAAGGGAATTAATTTCTCATTGGTGAGTGGGTCAATGCAATTACTGGTCTGCAGATGGGACCTGTCTCTGTTAGCAGTGCAAGTAGAGCACAGGGCTGTACATGGCTAAACAAGAGGCATTCAAAGATCTTCTCAATAGGTGTCCGCAAGGAATGTTTGGAAATTACTGGAGATGCAATTTAGATAAGCCTCTGAGGGAGCTGAGCTGGGGTTGAGAAGCGGAGGTCTTTCTTCTAGCTACATTCTTCCAAGGGAGAGTTAAATGGGGAGTACCTCTGATGTCTTTCATGCCCAGTGTGACATTAAACAATGTCTTTAGGACATCTTTTAACAGCAGAAAGCCTTTCTACCACCATCGGCAATACCTTTGAGCTTGGAAACAAATAAAACTTTCTCCAGTGGATCAATTTATCTCTGCTGGCCTTAAGAAGCCCAGATCTTGCTCACAATTGCCCCTCACACAGAACTCTATCTCAGCCCTGAAGCCTCCCCCACCTCCCCCCCACCCCAATTTCTTCTCCGTGTTATTTGTATAATGCAAGAAAAAGCCCAGATTGTGGCTGTGTCAGCCCTGTGCATGTGCTGACCAGCCATCTGGATTGATGCAGGACAGGTGAGACTCATGGCAATCCTTCTCTAGCAGAAATATATAAATCTCACTCCTTTGCCTATTCTGCTCAAAGCAACATAATTTATTCTGTCCAGAATGGCTGAAATTAATTCAGAGATCATTAGAGGAAGACTGAGGGACTGACAGACCAAAGGTGAGGGAGTACATGATTATGCATTCTTAGCTTCTTGGGAAACCAGGCTAAAAATAGCAATAGACTGAGAAAGCACCAAACTGAGATGCCCTGAAGAGGTCTGTCTGCAGCACCACTAAAGCAAAGGTGGGTGGGGGAATCCTGAAAAACTGCTCAGTAAGGAAGTTCATGGGGGGAAGTCAGTGCTTGCCATTATCTATCTATTCCCTGGCCTCAGGAAGAACATAATTGCATTTCAGCTTAACTGTAAGGAAAAGAGGGTGAGAGACTCCCTGTCCTTGATCACAGAAGATGTTTTACCAGGGAGAACCACTGTCTCCCCCTACAGGGTGATCCATATCAGAGGCTAATGAGTCTGCTAATGAGCATTATACAGCCGCCAATCTCCAGCTCCAAAGAGACCTCCCAGAGCAAAGCGTGCAGAGTTCAGTTTCCAGAGGGAGCACCACCGCAGGGGGATGATGCTGGGACAACCTAGGATAACGTTGGATGTTGTCACAGGGTGACTGAAGAAACCCTGTGCTGATAAAAATTGTATTACTTCATTGCAAAACTGATTTGTTTCTTCGCTGTCGTTATAAGCCAAGGGAAGGAATATGTTCTTCCTTCCCCCCGGCAACGCTCATTTTGGATGCAAGTGGGAATTTCTTTTGGTGCTGTTCCTGGCTCTTCTCTTCGACAGACAGGAGAGTGCTTATTAGAGCAGATGCACAGAACGTAGGAGAAAGCCTGATCACATTGCCAGTGTTAGTCAGGGAAAATTCAAGTAACTGTCTGTCCACCCTGCAGTGAAACATTTGCCAGTCTTCCCAGGCTGTTCGGGAACAACTTAAGCTCAAACAGTGCTTTGAGTAACACTGCAACGGGTACTGCCGGTCTCCATTAATCTGATGAATGGCAGATTTAAACAGTGCCTCTCCCATCACAAACTCACCAGAATGTCTTGTACTAAATGCTGTTCAGGGGAAGAAATCCCCACATACTTCATCAGAAACTAGGAGCAGACTATCCTAGTAGCCCAGGAGTCACAGTCTCTAGCTCAGGACAGGTCAGCAGGACCAGCAGGATCTGGTCCTTATCTTGCGTGGCAGATAACACATGCTGTCCGACATTTCCCAAGTGCTCAACAAAAAGTAGTCTTCCCATTTTAGACTTGTTCCTGGTTAGATGCAGAGAGTGACCCGACTACTTAGCAGTCCCTCATGCCATCAGACCACCACACACTTGAGGAAAAAACAGAGAACAGCAGCAGCAGGAGGAGGAGAGGCTGTGGGTCTCACCTTCTGTCTGTGATGCTCTATTGCTGCTGTGCCAGAGCAATGTGAAACTTTCTGCTGCCACAGAAAATAATAAAAAAGTAAAAAAAAGAGGATAAGAGAACCTTTGCGAGAGGCATGTTGCTGTTACAGAAAAAAACAGATACCAGATCAAAAAGGTCTGCTTAAAGACAGTACATATGCCAGCTCCAGGGGATTTCAAATATTTATGGTTTACTACATTTTTAATCTTTAAGAGTTCCAGGGATGCTGCATGTAAAGTATGATGTGAGCATATCCCATGTCTGACATGACTGTGGCTTGTAAACGGCTGCAGCAGTGGGAAGGGGAAAGCAGGCTCACAGAAGGGTTTCTGAGGCTCACCTTGCTGCAGGCCTGATAGGGCTTTTCCCTGTACTCTCGAAGCAAAACCTGCACCCTAGAAGCAAAACCTGCACCGTGCCCTTACCCACTGACACTGACTCCTCTAGCTATTCCATCCCAGGCAACATGCACAGCACCTTCAAAAGCGCTTCTGCTGCAGGCAGAAAGGTGCAAAGGAGACACAGTGAGAGAAAATCGCCTTCGGCCTACTGCCACCACTCCAAGACGTGTTATCCCACCTCTGTCACAGATGACAAAAGAGTCCCCATTCTAGTACATGGCCTAAATAGATTTCATGCCTTCCAGATGATTAATAACCTCAAGCAGATTAATATTTAAGATCACACTGGGGAGTAATTTGTAAGGTACAACTAAGGTTTTAATTCTTCTGGTACAGAAGCACGGACTGACGTGCTTTAGCAGGAGTTTGGTGTGTGCACAGAACACCTTAGGCATAGACAGGACTAATGCATCTAACAGAGGTGCTTGAATTCATGATTATTTCAGCTCATGTCAGCTTTGATTAGGAGAGATTTCAGGTATGCTTGCTTATATGCCTCTTCTTCTCTTCCCACCCTTCTTTACTAAAATAAACCTAACACCCAAAGCTGAGGTAGTATTTCAAGGAACTCAGTGGCTGCTGCACACTGGCTGATGTTTGTCTCTTAACTTGGGGTGGAGCTACATAAATTATTCAAGCTTCTTCTATTTTAACTGTCAGAGAAACTTAGGATTCTTAACCCATTTTGCCAAGTATCATGTGAGCTGAGGGAGTTTGGGAGAGAGAAAGTACTTCTGGAGGGTAGAAATGTTCACGCTCACAAAGAAAATACAAGATGTGATCTCAGGTATAAAAATCATGCCTTGCTCCACTTTTCTTAGAAAGGCTTTACTTCAGCTTGCTCTGAGAAGGCTATAAAAGCCTGTCACATCAGCACTGCTACAAAAGTCACCATTTAAGCTGTCCCTCAGTGATTTCACCCAGGCCTCCGGTGCTGATGTGCCAATGTGCTGGCAGGCTCCCCCTGAAAGCCCTGGTCCTATACTCCATTTTTCGTGTGCTAGCATACTCCAAGACAACATGAGCATTTGCCAGGCCCCCTGTGCCATCCCATGCATATCACTGGAGCTTATAAACCTGTGGGTTATAGCAAGAGAGCAGCACATCAAAAGATTGGCCTGTCCACTTTCCAAAAATGATGGGTCTGATCCATTTTGAGTGAACTCAGTTATTCCATGGGGGGGGATTTAAACATGTAGTATTTTTCTGTAGGGCGCATAGAGATTGATAATTTTCCCCAGCATTTTTCTGCCTACCGTAATCTGGCAACCCTAGACTGTGCAAGGACAGCTCATTTGAGCAGCAATTAAGGGATTATAACTGGACTGTGTCTGACTGCGCTTTCTTTCTCTGCACAATGACCAGGTCATAATTAGGACAAGAATGATGGTGTTCAATGATGTGGAGAGGTATTAAGCTGTTGAGCTGCTGGCGCCGTGACCAGGTATGTGCTGCCAGGTTTCAAAGTTCAGCAGCTTTTAAGACTGGCAAAACCACAGCTTCTCGCTGTGGCACGGCAGTGGAGGTACACTGCATTTCTGCAGAGCCAGGATGTGCTATGAAAAGGAGAGCAGCAGACATGGCAATAACTGCAGCATAGCCTTGGTGCTCAAATCCTCTGCCCCTACCCGTGGAAACACACCTGGCCCAAACCCTGTCCTCACCCAGGAAAATCCTAACACAAGATGCTTCACTGTTACACATGCAGATCTATAGTGGTTTCACGGAATTCAAACACATAGCTCAGCTTAGGCCTAGCTGCTGGAAACACTACGCCACTGTCCCCTTCCTCATCAACATATTTCTAAGAACCCAGAAGTGTTGCCTTGATGCTTTTTTCTCCCTTTTCATTTTCTAATCCGCCTGACCTCTTGGAAAAGAAAATTCTATTGACTGGCTTTTGCAGTGTTGTCATTGTTCAGGGGTGTTAATTATTTATAACCATATAAAAATAAGACTAAGCACTTGCCAAAGCCCTATCTCTATGCCCATGCATGCTTTATCTGCTCTTCATAGCAATGTGTGTGTTGGAGAGTCCTTCCCTCTTTGCAAGTACTCAGTCAAGTAAAGCATTAGCCAGGCTTGGCCCCTCTACCATTTGAATTAGGAAATTGTCACCAGCACAGGAACTGCCTGAATTGCTTGTACAATGCCATGTAACCCTCTCAGCAGAAATCTGGATGCTTCAAATTCACCATTTTTAATTTATTTCTAAAAATGCAATGCAATGTGTTTGGTTCACATAGATTAAAAAAAAAAAGCTTTGCAATTTCAGTAAGACAATTTGTCAAGAAATAAATGGCAGTACACAAGACCCTGTAACTTACTGGCTACTCAGTGCCCTAGGGGAAATAGCTCTCCAGTCATTTTTATAGATATGCGTGGGTGAGTGTAGATTTCTGCGAGGACATGCATACACAGGGAGTGAATAAAGGAGTGTAAAAATATGTTTGTCCATATGTGTCACAGAAAGGGTATCCTAAATATTTTTAAAGCAACCTTCTATTGACAAGACATCAGTATTTTCTTTTTTTTTTTTAATTCTGAGGCATGTCTGTGTTCTGAACATGCTACAAACACATAGTATGACTTCAAAACAGAAGCTTTACTTCATCTGTGCATCTCTTAAAGAAAAGTAACTCTGCTTTACAATGATCGTTTAGTTTAAAAATATGCTAAAGATTTTACGGACTGTTAAAACGTTTTTCTTTTATGTCTGCTTTGTTTCAAGCAGTAGTAAAAGGCAGTATCAAAAGCTAGAAAATGCACCTTTTTCTCTTGAGGAGACTACCCTGAGATTTCAGCCATAATTTCACCATCCTGAATGACAGACTATGAAAGATTATTCATCTGCCTTCCGATCCATCTACAACAATATGAGTATCATCTGTTTCTATGATAAAAGCCCCCTGGGAGGCTATGCTGTGCTTATCAGATGTGGCAGCAGGTGAAATATCAGACGAGCAAGATAGTAAATAATAAATGAGCCTATATTTTTTAATCTGATGTCAGAAAATGTTAACTCTTAATCTGGATAATGGAGACTCCACATCCTAAAAATCCCCTACCTGTGAACTTCAGGCAACCTCTCCCTGATAGTTTTAGCTTTGACTTTTCACTGAAGTCAAGCCTCTGAAGGCATCGGCATTTCTCAAGGGCTTTCTCAGAGGAAAGCACAGCCCCTTATTAAGTAGGTTCATTTGCTTGAGGCTGATAATTAGTATTCCTTAACTGCATTTTCCATCTTGGGACTCAGATACTGTGCTTTGAGAGATATCGGGAAACATTACTGGTTCTTCTGCCAGTTTTCTCCAGAACAGCAACTTCTCTAAGGGCCTCTCACTTCAGACAGCTGAAGCCTCATTCTTCTAAATGAATGCTTTAGCTAGAAGATTAACAATTGAAAGCAAGGTGCTATGAGCTTTTAAAGACTCCTTCCTAGAAGTTCCTGGAGGGAAAAGGCTTGGGAGCTACAGGTACAATGAGATAAATGGAAACCCTACTTCAAACCATGCAGTGGTTGATTACATCTGAAGGTTGTTATAAGGCGATTAGTGCTATGATTCAAGTGATGCTAGTGAGTACAACCCAGCATAGCCTCAGATGGGTACCCAAACCAAAAGACCCTAAGGAGCAGCAATGATCTTAGCCCCTGGTCTGGGGACCTCTGCCAAGAAATCAAAGCCTGAAATCTGACACCGACCTTTCTTTTCATCCTCTCAGAGCAAGGACCAAACTAGCAAGCAAAATAGAAGCCTTTGTACAGTTTCCATGTGGTGGGGATGCTCAAAGTAAAGGGAGCCTGCAGCACTTGTCACATGCATGTCCCTCCCATCAGCTCGGTTTTCCCTTGACATGCCCCAAACTTTCTTGGCCATGAGGGGTAAGGAGTTGAACTCCATTGTTATTATATGCTGTGCTGAAGAAGCACAGCCAGGCTGAGGAACATAGAGCCAAACATCAGACACTGGAGAACCCAATTTTGACAATTCCTTAAAGGATCCCATGAATGATGTTTATGTTACAGGTAGATTTTGCTACACATAGCATCAAAACACAGCAAGTGTTTTATTTACAACTGCCATGGGGAAATAGACTGATGTAATTGTTAAAGATCTGTTTGTATTCCAGGCAGCAAACTACCATTTACAGGATGAAATTGTTTGCTGTTTAAACACTGCCAGTCAAGGACATTAATTGCTGTGGGTTAAATTAAACTAGATGGCACAGCAATAAGATTTGAAGCCTGGGAGAGGGGTGGGGAAGAAGGAGGAAGGGAGGAACAATCTTCTTTCATAAACAATGGGATCTGAAAAGGAATCTTTATAGGGACAGATTAATCTGCAAAGAGCCAAGTTCAAATCTAGTTCATGACCTACAGGTACACCCAGCAGCTCGGGAAGGCAAATGCTGCCTCCACCCCAAAAGCAAGAGCTCAAGCTTCTCTCAGGGTATTTATTCCAAATATCTGATCAGCATCAAGTGCCATAACAGAGGCTGGCTACCTTTCAAATTGGGACAAGCAGCACTGCATGATGGGGAGAGAAGCTGCTGTCTTGCCCTTTCTGAAGGAAGCTGTTGTAACAGCCAATGGCAGCAGGCAAGCAAAGGGGCAAGTCCTCATGACAAACTTTTGTTTCAGTTCCTTGCAAATCTTACACATGTACACATGCAAACAAAGACATACAAAGCAACATATTATTTTTCTTTGTGGCAAAAAGGGTAATTTTGGTCTTCTGTCTTGCACTTGTATTCTCTCTGGGTGCCTTGCAATAAGCTCTCTTTCCCAGCTCATGGGAAGGCATGTTATTTATTCCTTTACAAATGTTAAGTCCATTGTAAATAAATAAATAGCAGCTCTGGGCACTTTTTTTTGGAGCCATCTTTAAAAACACTAATCGAAATGTAATGACAGGCTGGCAGCCAGCTTTGCCATCCAGACTGCTTATAACCAGCTAAGCTTTCCAGCCACAAAATTAGCATTGCACCCACAAACACAACTATCCTCCTGTCATTCACCCTGTCCCAACCCTTTGGAAAAAGACACAGACACACAGAAATTCCTCAACCCCCCAAAACAAGAGCTTTGCAGCATGTCAAGAAGTTGTGGCACAGTTTAGATCAAGCATGGAATGAGTTTTTAGTATGAGACCAGGAGAAGGTATCTTCCATTGCTGCAGTCTCCACCAGCCCCATCTCCTCTGGCAGTGTCTTTCGAAGACCTGACCATCAATAACATGTTTGATCTGCTGTAAATACCTGTATTAGGTACATCAAAGCAGCCATGACAGTCCAAGGATGACTCATTTGGTTCACTGCATGGGAACCAGGATTTCTTCTTCCAGCCAGGAAGGTGGGCTGTGCCCACAAGAAGAACAAGTGTTTTTTCTTCTCCTCCTCCTCAGAAGGGAGAGAACAGTACTATTTGTATTAATTGTAGGAGACAATTGCAGAGCAGAATACTGGGACTCCTAAACCCAGGACACCCATGGACATCTGTGCAGTTCTGCCTTTATTTGGAAGCTTGAAGGGAGCAGCTTAAACACAAGCACAGATAGAAACTGACCCTCAATTAAATTAATTTCTCACAGCTCAAAGTATTTTGCTTTAAAAAAATACCTTGCAGCATCCCAAATTAATTGCATGTCTAGTCAAATGAAGACCATAATTAGCAAATCAGGACCTGATTCCTCAGTCTGTGCAATCAGTTTTACCCTGGGGTAGTGGTGTTGACAGCAGATGATCTGGCATGCCCAAGTGAAGGCTTGGGGTTTTCATCCTTGTTTCCAAGGATGTAGTGCAGGCAGCAGTGATAATGCCAGCAATACTTGCATTAGGGCCACACCAGAGCTCCCACTAGAAATTTGGCACTAGTAGCTTTTAGATGTCAGGAGAATTGAGTAATTTTCTGACAATACTATACCTAGACCAGTATTTAAATTGTATGTTAAATAAAATGCTGTGATTATTAGGAGCAGACTTCTTAAAGTTGAACCACCAGGTAGCTGATAGCTATCCTATTACAAACTCCAGAAGCCTCAGTAGAGATGTACTTAATAATTGTTTGGCATTAATTTGTCATGCAATAATTATCCTATTAAATCTAAATTAAACCCTCCACTCAGACACTTCATCTAAAGTGTGAACATAACAATTAAGGGGGGGGGGGGGGGGAAGGGGATGATTTCTGCATCATTTGCAGTGTAAGATTTTGTGCTTTTGTGACTAGCAGCAACAGCAGCAAAAGGGTTTTAAGACACTGCCTTGAAAAGAGAAATCATTCTGAAACTGAAACACACCGCAAACAAAAATCCATCTTTCTAAGTTACATCTGGTGCACAGCTTAGGATAGTATCCTGCTAGACTGAAAGCTTCAATGCATTTATTTCTTTACCAAAAGGAAATGCTGTTTTGCACTTCCTTTCTAAGGAGCAAAAAGGAATTAAGAAAAATATATAAATTTAGACAAGTCATGAAGGCTGGGGTTGCTCTTATCTATCCAGCCAATAAAAGCCCCAAAAAACAGGCTGAGTTTTTTTCTGCAAGCTCCTCCTGTTGTCAACAGCAAAGATCAGGCTCTCCAGAGAGAGATTCATCCCACCCACTTCAGAACTTAGATCTGACAGCTAAAATGAGAGAAGAATGAATCCCATCCAAAAGCCAGACAGGAAGCCTGGAAAGAGAAAGACTTAAATCCAGCGCTTATGTCCTAAACTGAGGCACAGAGCTGTTCTTCCACATAGGATAATAGAGCTTGAAGTGCTTAAAATGCCATTAAGTAGCACTGCTGAGCTGAGGACAGTTTGTGGGTGTAGAAGATAGCTTTCTGGCCTTTTCCCAACTGATTTAATTTTGGGATCAAAAACAATGGCTTTTTAAAACCAAGGCAAGATCTCTTTCCACTACAGCTTGTAATTGCTGAATGAATTTCCACATGGGTTGCAGAGTAGCACAGTACATGACAGCTACAGGAGGTTTTCTTCATCAATCCAAACCATTCTTGTCAGTGTTTAGGCGTCTCTTTAAAAATGCAATCTCCTTCAATAGAAGGGCATCCTCTTTAGGTAAAAGCCCTGTTTAGCACTTTTTTCTTTCGCACAGGTTTTAGCTTGCTCTTTTTTTGGTCATGTTTTCCTTAGAGACAGCAGTTCTTTATATCTTCTAGAACCTCCAAAATACCAGTTGTCATATTGGTTTTATGGTGCATGATACTGTCTCCCTTCCCAGGCTGCCTAAGCCAAGTATGTGCGTGTCTCTGTGCCATTCTCCGAGGAGATAATTACCTCTTCACCTTTCTCTTCCTCTGCTAACAATCTCTACTCTGCCAACTGCGTTTTCCCACAGAGATCATATTACTCATCTCTCTAACAAAACTCTGATGATTTCTCAAATTATACTTAGCTCTCCAGTCCGACTCTTGTCTCTCTCTTCAGCTGTATAGGTTTGTCTAATAAATGTCTTATCTAGGTCCTTAGACTATTATAGATACAAACAACATAGTCCTTTTCAACTAAAACATTTCTCTAAATCACCAAAAAAGTCACAGGAAGGTTCATTGTGGATTAAACTGTTCACTAACTGTTTTCCTCCCATAAGCCTGTTTACAACCACACAAGTCAGCTTGGGTTTAAAAGGTTGGTTTAAAGACTGCAGAAAGGAGATATTAAAGTATGTTGGAGTACATTCAAAAGGACGAGCAACACACTTTGCAAGCGGGAACAAGAACAGTAAGTAACCAGATCTCTGAAAAGTTTTTTTGTAAAATTTAAACACAGATTAAACTGGAAAGGAAACTTGTGTATTCAGAGATGCCTGCCAATAACAGACTGAGAAAGCCAGCATAAACAAGGTCTGTTCAGGTAATCATAACCGAATGTAATTCAAAGCAGATGAAATCAGAGTCTCTGTTTATCATGAATGGCACCCACACATGGTATATTAAGCAAAGTTTTCTTTTAAGTGAAATTAGTGCCGGTGAAAGCACAAGACGGACAGCCCAGAAGGCTCATTTCCACCCATGTGGAGGGACAGCCAGGCCAGAGCAGCAGCCGATTTTCACTGCAGCCAGCCTTGGAGAGGCAGAACCTCCTACAGCTGTCTCCATGTGCACCTTGTGGATCACCCAGTGCCTTGCAAGCCATGGACAAGCTAAAACCAGGTCAGTATAATGCCTCCTACAATACTCTGAGAAGGGGAAAACCTAGAATCTATTACATTTTCTGCAACAGGGGCAGGACATTTGTGCCCGGTCGCTATCAGGAAAGGATTAGTATGTGCTCCTTGCAAGAGGATTGCTATTGCTTCATGCAGGACTGCAAGGCAGCATTACCTCATTCCCATGACAAGAGGTCTTGATGCATCATAACTATCCATAAAACATTTCCTCATCTGGCCATAGACAAGGAAAAGCTACATATGGAAGTGCAAAGGAGACCTCAACTTTTTTCTCTAAGGCAATTTCAGAAATGAAGCAAAAGATGATTATAGGAGGGTTGACAATGCAGTTCTAAGAAATATCTATCATGGAAATCATTACTGTTTAAGGACTGCAGATTCATCACTGCTGTTGCCTTTATGGAGCTAGCACCATTAATCCCCTTACTTGAGCAAAGCCATAGGGTGTGTTGCTAATGGCTTACAGGTTGCTTTTTGGATGCTGTGAAACCTATTTGATAATTAGTTCTCTAAATTAGTGCTGTTTCCATTGTAATCACTCCCCTCCCCAAATGATTTCATGTTACTCTTTCCTTGTAATAATTTTTTTGTCTCATTTCCCATTATCACCACTGGAATCACATTGATAACATTTATTTAATCTTTTTCCACAGATCTCCTGTACATTTATTGTCACCATCTGCACACACATTGCATTGATCATATGAGACTTCCTAACTGCATTAGTGCAGGTGGACGTATGAATATATCAAGTGTTTAAAGAAGCCTTTTTAAAATTTGTTACTGGTTGGCTGTGTCCCTGCTAGAGTCCTCTTGGGAGACCCAAGGAAGAACAATTGTTCTATCCTCCCTAACAACACTAACACTCCTGCCTACCCCTGTTCTTTCACGGGGCCCTGGAGATCTTTTATAACATCCTACACTGGCACTGCTGTGCTGTTAAACCCTCATGAATGCAACAATGAATTAATAACACCACTATATACCATAAACAATTGCAAATATAAAGGTAGCAGCAGCTATCCTGCAACACCACCATCTTCTGATGCTCAAGGAGTGGATAAAACCAAGCTGGTTCTTCTTGCTCAGGCTGCTGAGAAGATATTTACAGGCTCATTTCCTTCCCTGTCTTTTTTTTTTCCTCCCTTTTTTTTGGTAGGAGGCAAACTCAGGCTCAAAGCCAAATCCAAAATATCTTGGGGCTTTTCACTGCCTTATAAACAGTTAGTTATAGTCATTGATACATTGTTGGCATGTAATAAACCTTTAATGGCCAGATTGCTTGTAAAAATACATATCTATTATTGATATATGTAACAGTTGTGCCTGAGGGTACTCTTGGAGATGAGATCTCCCTAATTTTACGACCTAGGCATGTTCACATTAAACAGACATTCAATAACTTGACAAAAACCTTAGCTGCCTAAATACAGAATCTAGAGAAACTCAGTGATTTGACAGAGGTCACAGTGGAAGTGTGGGGCATACAAAGGTATAAGACTACACCTCCTGTGGCAATTAAATGCTCTACTTGTAATTCATCCACTGCTTATATTGGCAGGAGATTGAAAGGGAGAAGAAGATGGGAATGTAATGCCCAGCCATAGATGGCAGAATTCTGCCTAGAGCCTGCTGAAATGCCAAAGTAATAAAGCAAGAAAATAACTGCTGCTACTCTGTGCCGGTGATGTTCTCCCCCTCAGCAAACTCATGATCTTCACCTTTAATCTGAAACATATGATTTTTTTGGCTTTCCACAGCCAAATTTTCTGTCTTCTCTAGCTTTGAGACTGGACAATCACCACACAAGGCACTGCTGTCACCACATCCCTGCCAGCAACAAGCAGACCCTGGGGTTCACCTCATTTTTGTCCAGGGCAATGGCCCTGCACAGCCCAGCCTGCTTTCAGCCTTCAGCAAACCTGACAAGCAACAGCTGTTGAGCCAAGCACAGCAACCAAGCTAAGCCAAGCAACGCCTAACCAAGTGAGAGGAATTTGGTCTTTCAGGGCAGCTTCTTGACCTGCTGAGCCTGAAATAGCAAGGAATTCTGAGTCAACTTGTTAAATGCTTACATATATATACACGCAGGCACAGAGGAAGTTCCTTATTAGACTGACCTTAGGCACTAAAATGAGCAGCAAAATATTTAGAGAAACTGTTAATATTGTGGTTTCTGTAAATACACACTGTACAAATTGACAAAATGTGACCTAAAGAGCTCGTGTTCCAGAGAAGTCCATGTGAAAGGTAAGCAAAAATTTTAAATGAGGATAACATGCCCATGGTCTTATGGATCATGCATAATGGCTTCAGTCATGTTAATGTGGTGTTGATGCACGCATATCACCTCTTCTTGCTCCAGTTTAAGCATTATGCAGAGCAGTCTCACACATGGAAGACACGTGCACAGCCATTCTGTCAGGGGCAGGGTGGAAGGACACAGTAAATTACTGTAGCATGCTCGGCATTTAAATACATTGAGATCCTGTCACTTTCAGGCTGTGTTGTAACAACCGTGGGGTAATAGGTAGGTAAATTACTTACATCAGTGATTCTGAATTTGCATCTGTGTGAAGGCCTAGTTTGAAATTCCTGAGTTTTTAATAAGCCTAAGAGACATCTTCCTCCAGGCACCACCAGCTCCTAGAGCAACTGGCAGAAATGCTCAAGCAGGAATCCCTGCATTATCAGGCTGAGGGAGCTGCTGAGAGAAAGTTACCTCATGAAGTCATCTTTCCTCAGCTTGAAGAGCTAGTAGGCAAAGATCATGAAGCTGGCATTTAGAGGGAGTCACAGAGCCTGGGAGTATAGAGAATACAAAGATGTGGAGGACTAGACAAAATACATTGGTGAGCTTATGTTTCAAGCATTTCTACTCAAGACACCAAACAGGGGCTGTTGCTACTTTAGTGAGCCACTCAAATCAACAGCAGCTCTCACCGCATTCTTGGGTTTCAGTCTGGGCCATGAAGGTGTGAGAGAGCCAGTATATTTACTCTTTCATATGACAATCCCTGCTTTATTACTAGGGATAGAATTTATGGAAAATGGCTTCAGCTGAGCCAATTTAACCAAGGCTCATATTCACTAGTTTCAACAATGCCTTCAGAGCTAAAACGTGGATGCTCAGGGAATACCACCCTTCTGCCAGTTTGCAGCTTATTCATGTTGAGGTCCCCTTCCTGTAGTTATCCCAGAGCAATCTTCTCTTAATCTAGCAGTTCCTTCCAATTTCCTGATTGCTGAAGACTTGTCCACATACCAGGATCAGCAGCCCATAATACTGCAGTTTAAAGGAATGTCACTGTTTCCAGCAGGAAGGGTGCAAAAAGGCATGGAAATCACCAGTGGTCGGGGAAATTTATAAAAACTAAAAGTCAGTGCTCTAACAGATATTTGCACATCAAATTTCAGTCCAACTCTTTTGAGAAAGGCTTTGCTAATAATGCCTAAATTTAGACATTCCTGTACACTAAAATACAAGAAGCTAGGAAGGGCAACTCTCACTAAGCTGTTTAGAGTTGTGCAAGACCTGGATTTGACACTGAGTAGTCTCTGCAAGGAGGAACCTGCTTCCAAGACAATATTCCCAGCGTACTGTTGCCATTTTCACACTATTTCTTAGTGACCTTGTTTGCTGGGCAGTGACTGTGAGACTTGAACTGCATCTTCCCACCCCCTGCCTTGTGATGGAGAAGGCTCAAAGAAAAGTGTTGGTTGTTTTTTTTTTTATTTCCCCTGAACATCCCTTGGAGGCTTCAAGACCATTTAACTGCAGTTCTGAACCAACAGCTGACAAAGTTTCCATTACAGACCTTTAATGATTGGGCATAGCTGGGAAAGAGAATTTACCTTCCCTTCACTTGGTGTTCACTGTTTCCAATTATAGAGCTGCTCCCTTGTTCTAGCTCCTCCTCTCCTCTCTTTCATTTCTCCTGCAAACTTGAGGGTCAGCTCTCGGTCAGGCAGAGATGGAGACAATGCAAACAGATGTGACCTTGCCAACCTGGGCTTAGCAGATGGTTTCTGGACAAATTGGATTAAAACACTTTGTCACCTCCAAAGCATATTTGTCCTCACTGTCAGACCTTCACATTGTGCGGCTGCTTCCCCAATTCATGAGCTTCACACCCAGTGCACTGGCCATGGTTTGTCTGTCCAATTAAAGCAAAAAGCCAGTAATAGGCACTGGAACTCTGGAGAAAATAAGGTTTTGTTCTTGTTTCAGAAGATGTTTAAGCAACAGATAATATATAACTTTTGCAGCACTTTCACCTGCAAGTGTTGCAAGAAACCATAGGGAGACAGTGCCAGAAACATTCCCTTTTCTAGTCCTTATTAAGCCTCTGCTGCAGAAATCTTCCAAGTGAAAAACTTTCTGTGGCCCTCAGCAGTCATCATCCATCCCCTGCCAGTGTTTTCACTCTCCTCTCTCTGCCAATGGACGGATTGCAGTGCATTAACACCTCAGGCCTGTGCATTTAAAAACGTGTAAGTAGGGCTCAAGTGATGACAACTGAAAACAAAAAGCAGCAATTCTGCAGAAGTTCACGAGAAAGCAGTGAGGTACCCCAAACAAAAAAGAAAACAGCAAGCAAGCTAAAACTGCTCTCCAGCTCCAAACAACTCTGTGTATTCAAAAAGCCAAAATTTGCCTGTCTTTCCATATCCCTAGAAGAGTCATCAAATGTCAGGTGGTTATTGCTGACACAGGCATGTGTTAAAGAGGTGGCAAATCTGCCATTACTTGGCTAGGTTATTCCTAAAGCCAGTTTCTTTTAGTATTAGGTATAAACAAAGTAATGTGTTTCTGTGAGTAATCAAAGAGAAAGGAGAAGCTGTATGGATTCAGGCACAATTCAATAGGAGTAAAGATGACAATGTATGCTTGGAAGACATTTACATGATTGCTTTAGAAAATATACTTTAAGTTCCCTGTATTACAGTTTAGCTGAAACGAGATACAGAGAAAATCCTTAGGAAAGTCTTGCTCTTCCACTGTTTCTGCCTTACCCAAAACTAAGTGGCAGTGTTGAAATCTTGCAAGGAAGCTCATCCCCCTGAGGTTGCTAATCAGCACTTTAGACAAAAGTTTGGGGAAGCTTCCAGCTAAGACTTCAAACTTATCTGAAGCAAACCAGACTTCCAAATTGTGTTCTGGTTTTGCAAGACAATCATTAATAAGAGCAGCAAAATGAGAATTATAAAGATTACTTTTTCATGTGTTTTATTAACACGAAGGCAAAATCATGCTGGTCAGATCAGCAGAGTTACATCAGAGATTAATTTGGTCCATTATTCAATTAATCCTTCAATGCACTCCTGTGGTTGAAGTTATATATTATCTCCACTTCTGTTATTCCCATTACTGACATTAGTTCCAAGAACGTGAACCATTTATTGTCAAGGGTCCTGATCCTCTAATAGGACGTGCTGGCAGAGACCCCAATGCCTACACCAAGTTTCACTACCCTGAATGAAACTCATCATCCCTCATTAGAACAATTGTTACAAAGAATCATTACCCCCTATTGTGTCCACCCAGTTGGAAAAAAGTGCTTGAAATATCTAATTTGAGCTGGCAATAATTAAACAAAGAATCTGTTTGCATTTACTGCAACTGGGGCATATTTAATTGACCACCCTGCTTTCGCTAACATCCCCTTGTCCACACAAAAATGGAAAACATGAGCAATACTAAGTGTCAAAACAGAAGTGCTCTCAGGAATCAAACAGAATAGGTGTAATCAGCACACTCCACTTCCCAGCCTACCAGTCAACACAGCTGACTAATTTTTAGCCAGTGGTAGTAACTTTTTTCCTCTTTAACTGGTGAAACAGTTCCTTTCTGACATTTGATCCATCTGCACCCATGTTTTATTTTGCACAAGGACTGTGCTTTTAAAAGCATCTTCAGATTGTTTCCACTTACTGTGTTTTGACTCACATTGTGGAGTGATCTCAGCTGGCTTTCTTTTAGGTGTGTTAACCATATTCCTTCTGAGGAACACTTAACTTGATGTGTTCCAGGAGCATTTAAATGCTTTGACCACTAATCAGTATTCAGTCTGCAAGGCCAGACTAGAGCTACCTAAGGGAAATCCCTTGAAAAGTATACAGTATGGGCAAAGAATCCTCAACAACTGGTTTGTTCTATAGTTCATAGTATTTGCTAATGGAGAACTATCCACTGACTTACATCCTTGACCCTCAGCTAACTCCAGTGAAAACAATGTTGCACAAACCAGTCAAGCTGATTGCAGAGTCAACAGTCAACTATTTGAGTTGTTAGCATAGACACACGCTCAGGGTGAGCCAGAGCAACATTCCAGCTCTTTCAAGACTGCTCTCCAAACAGCTATTAGCCCAGAAACCTTAGCTGCAAACACAGAAATTCAGTAAGAAATAAGTCTGCTTGTGAGTTAAACTGTAAAAAGCAAATAATAATAGCAAGTAATGTAGGAATGTCGTATATTTTATTCATTAGCATTGCTAACATGGAAAATGTTGCTTTCCCAATGATGAATCTTACTCATTATACTTTGAATATAGGCGAACATATGCAGAATGTTGTGTCAAACATACAAGTACATACTATATATTTAAAGGAATATTGAAAATGGACAATTCTGAAATATTTTTAAAAGAAGGGTTTTATATTGCTACATATATTGTACACAGATGTTCAATAGATTTTCTGAAGTGTATAGTATATCAAACACATAGGAAAATTTCCCCTCCCTTTCTATGCTCCACTTTCTTTACGGGATATACTAGCTAGATTAATGTTCTTCGTAAAACACCCAAGGACAATAGATTCATGGCGTGATCCCTGGAGTTTATTATGCTCAAGACTGGGTGATGTTCTCTAACATTTGGAGGCCTATCAGATACTGCACCTAGTAGCAAATTGCCTCAGATACAGCCATAATTTTTTTTATTATAATTCTTGCTGGCAACTGGCCCTCTTAGCAGAATGAAAAACAAAATAATAAGCTTGTCTTTTAAATCCCTGAGAGGACCTGTTAATTTACGTTTGCTTACTGTTTAGCTTTCATGGGTCCTAAAATTTGCACAGGGTCTAGAGGTCTGCTCTGTTCCATGATTAAGTGGAACACAAAGCCAGAAACGCTGTTCTACAGCTCCTCAGTTACATGCTTACAAACAATAGATCACTCCACAGTGTAGAAGAAGAAATACATTTTGCTCCTGTCATTTACTAACTCAGATAAATGCTTCCTTATTTACTACCATACTACAGGCCATGGAGAGATCAGGTTCTGCAGCGGACAGGTCACCTGTATGGAAATGGGATGCCTGATGTCATTCCCAGCTCTGGCACAAAAGCTCCACGTACATTTTGAGCCAGTATATTCATTCTTTCCATTGTGGATTCTCTTCCCCCTCACACTAATGAGGACTAGTCTTTTTCACAGTGGATTCCCCCACTGACTACTTCAAAACAAACTATTCCAGTAAATGAATATACTTCATATCCCCAGGAGGAAACACCAGTTTGATGTAGAAGGTAAATGTTTATATGCTTTGATTTCTATATTTTTCCCCTCTATACATACACATACTTGTATGTGCATATATATATATACACACACACACACTCCTAGAAGAGAGAGGAAGCTAAGTTTTTACTTTAAAACAGGCACAGTGAAGGGAAGTATCAGATATAAGCATGCAAATATCTTAACTTACTCCTGTTATGGTGTTCTTTGTACATAAAGATTCAGCAAAAAAGCAACTTGTCCAGCAGTTCATTGCCAAAACCTATTAACAACTAAGAGGGCCCTTACTTTGCTGATGTAAATAACAGGTGCCTGCATACAAACATGGAAATTCCAAAATAATTTGGTTGAAGCATCAGTTTACTAACCTTTTACACTACATGAAACCACCAGCTGTAAGACATGAATAAAAAATTTGCTTTGAATGCTACAACAGTACAGCCACAGAGCAACAACTCTCACAACGTAAGTGTGAAAAAAAAACCAAAAAAGCAAAAGAAAAGAAAAACACATTAAAGAAACAGCCAGCCATAAACTAAGAAAAAAAAGCTTTTTCCTTGCTCTTGTAGGAAATAATGCCAGTTGGAATAAAGATCAAGTTTCCCATTTACACTTTTCATGGCTTGCTTTTTTTTCCCCCCAACCAACAGGAAAATCAAACTATGGAAGATGACACACTTTCCTGTTGAATGTAACTGAGAGTTTCCCATGGAGGCATACCATGCCACCACATTAAGGTATTTCTATTTCACAGTTGCTTCTGCAGATAGCAACAGCATTTGCCTTTGTACATATCAGAATCCAAGCAGACATAATAACTTCTTTACTAGAAACAAGCACTTCCATAAGCAATCAAACAAACCAAGGGAGGTTTGGGTTGAAGGAAAACAAGCAAACAGATGTGACAGCTGGAAATCTGTTTTCTGACTGTTTCAGTTCACAAACACTGATAAGATACTGAAACATAAGTTTTGCTTTGGCTTATACAAGCAAGTGTGTATTTCTAGAGAAGAAAGTTGATTTGCCAGAGAATAAAAAAAAATTCCTACTTGAAGCACATGCTTAACATCAGGCATAGCCCTTCCCAAGCAGAGATTACTTGAGAAACAAAGACGTCTATTTCTTCCTTAGTCATATTCAATTTCTTCAATCTATGACTATTAAAATGAAGGCTGAGCCATCAAAGTGTCATTGAGCTGAGGAAGGAGGATGAACTGAAGCTAAAGTAAAACTACTCATTATGAACAAAAAACAAGGGCATTTATTTTAAGCAGAAAATGAATATATTTCATACTAACCTCATTCCAAAATCTGACTGCAGTAGAAGGATTTCTAATTTGTCTTAGTTACCACTGAATAAAGATCTTTAGGTTTGATCTTTAGCTTATAAAATCCTTCAGTGAAGGGACAATGGACTAGATGATGATCTGTTTTAGGGCCGTGTAAATCTCAAGTAGCTTCACTATAATTTCACTGCTATAAATATTTACAGTTCATTGTAAACATTTTGAGAATTGTAGCAGGATTAAGCTTTACAGAGTACAAGATATTTTAAATATTGGAAATGTAGGTTTTGTACTTGCAAACACCATCCACAGGGCTTAAATACGCCACTGTGAAGAAGACAGCCTGTTGTAAAGTAAATCCAATTCCTTAAGTCAAGACTCAGGAGACTCAAAGGGCATCACATAGACCTTTTTTCTTCTCTGGGAGTTGGAAGGGACTCAAGACAGACATCTCAAAGCATCATTGAATGGGATCACAGGCAAAGATAGTTGGTTGATTTTGGTTAGGTTCTAGCAGGAACCTGGGAGATTGGCTAGTTGAGAGAAGGGAAGGCAACACTCTGCTGGCATTAATCCACTGAAAATCTTGTCTCCCTGGTTCTTTCATTTCATGCGTATTTCAAAGTACACATTTTTACATGACAGTTATTTAATAAGATGGGGATGGAGTAAGCAAGTAGTGGCTCAAGAAGGAACATTTAATTTCCAAGACTGTCCTGAGAGATGCTTCGTTGAGAGGAGCCATAGCAACTACTTGCAAATTCAGTGTCAGACATCTCACTAATTCAAGAGTCAGGAAGACAATGTACATTAGCACTAGGAAGGTTGTAGTAGTGATAATCAGATAATGAACATCACAGTGGTGATTCTACAGGCAGAAATCACACAGCTGTTTGCCTGAGATTTGAAATGCAAATTATTTTGCAGATTTACTCAATAAACGCATGATCCTTTTTAATGCTTTGCCTTGGTCTCCTCGGGGTGACTCCTCATTTGCCTTATGATCTTTGGCAGATGTTTGAACGTGCCTTGGTGATGAGGATTTTGGCTGGGAGGTGCTGAATACAATGTACTTTCAAGACACAAGGAATTTAAGGACAAAAAGCAGACAAGCAGAGTTCAGCAGTCAGTGGTGTTACACCAGTGCTATTGGATCAGTCTTCGTGAGTCATGTGGATCTGACTACATATTAATAGTGTTTATACCAGGCTCTCTTAAGAAGGCAGGAGGAGCAGGGGTGCATATGCTTAAATATAAAACTTTTAGGGTTAGTTAAGACAAAAGTCAAAGAATGAAATGGAAAATAATGTGCTAACATCTGTGGATTAGGTTAGTCTACTGGTTGGCAATATCTTGAAAGTAATGGAGCATAGTAAAACTGCACTAATTCAAGTTTTGTGGTAAACGATACTTAAGATCCAATGACATGAATTGAAAATGGAGAAAGTCAAGCCCTGGAACAGAGACCGCTGCCCTCCTAGTTCCCTCCACAAGGGAAGTCCTTTGGTGCACTCTACATCAACGGACAACAATGAACACAAGACAAATCTGTCTGCTCACCTCCCGTGTTGTTTTTCATGTTACTGCACAGAAGCAAAACCACTGACAGATCCATGCAGAAGTCTCTTACTACAGATTTTCTGCAGTGCATTAAGACTTCTCCATAAACACAGGAATGCGCTGTACCACCCTAACTGTGCTGAGTAGTACTGTACTCCTGGACTATTGCAGTTGAAATTATTGGTGGCATGAATCAAAGTGGCAAGACCTGCCTCTTATCTGTGCTCACTTAAATTGAGCACTTTATATGTGTATCTCTAATTACAGTTGGGTAGTACATTCAGCAACAGTGATAGAGAGTCCTCAAGTAGAAACATGCACCAGGTGATATTTCTGATGTAAAGGTTAAAGCTGATTCAAATTGCTTTTATCCTTCCCTCCTGCTGGGTAGGAAAATAGTCTTCAGATTTACTACTCCAGAATGTTCTTGTTCAGGATCTCACTACTTTGTCCCCAAGATTTCCTCATTCTCCTTCTCCAGAGTTGCAAGAACAAATTACAAATATGATTATTTGCAACCTTAATTGCCTTGGATTCCAAAATACTAACAATCTTGATTCTAAATCTTATCACTGGACATTGATCAAATAGCAATTACCATTCTTCTGACAGCTGTTGTCCCAACTTCCTACCAACACCAAGTTACAAGTCCTTCAATCATTTGCTAATAAATTGAATTATTTCCTTTTGCCGAAAATTATTTTGGTATTATACTCTGTTCATCACTATCCCTCTGAATTGTGATGGGAAATCTTAAATGCTTTGAGATTAGATAGATGGATAGATAGCTGTGAAATTTTATCAGTTAGTATTTACAAAGTGCCTAGAGATTTCAAAATAAAGGAGGCATGAGAAATACTGGGATTTCTTGTTATGTTTCAATGCATGAATGCAAAAAGAAGAGAGGGCGGGAAGTAGCAAGTAAAATAGTATGGTAGGCCTCAGAAAATTGATCACTTTAATCCATGACTTCCCTGCTCTCTACCATCTCAATTGGCACTTGCAGAACTAGACTTCATTTGTTTCCTCTGAGATTTTCCTTTAAAAATGATCTGAATGGAGCTAGGGATTTCTATAGAGCACAGGTAATTAGTGCTGGAGGACTCTGATTATCTCTTTATAACACTCCTCACCATTTGACACAATTCCACATAATAAGCCTTCCCTTGAACAAACCTGGTCTGAGACAGTATCTCCTAGGAGGCTGATTCATGGTGTGAGGAGAAGAGCTTCAGCTTTCCATCATCTACAGACACTGGTCCTTTTTTCTTCTTCACCTCTCATTAATACTTATTGGAAAGCAGAAGAAGGATATATTGCATCTATGGAGGAAATCCCTGTCCCCTACCATTTCCTGCTGGTAGGAACTGTGGGACAACCAACTGCTCATCTTATTTCTTGTTCTAATTTCCTTTCTATATTTGTCCTATTTTAATTAAAGTGAGGTGAACAATCCAGAAGAAAACAAGCTCGGGAAATCTACACTGAATACATGTGCATTTTAGTTTAATAAAAATTTAAAAGTTATGGTATTAAATAAAATTAAACAATTTCCCCCAAACAGATCGTGAATTAAAATAAAACCCAACAGCAACAACAAAACCAGGAAAGATCATGATCAATTAATGATGAATATTGCATTGCTTTCTGTTTGCTATGTATCAGTTCATGCCCAAAGAGATAATTTGGAAGAGGGAGGGAACTATTAGGGGCGTTTAGGGAAATACCAACAAAGCCCAAAAAGCTAAGCTATAAGAGAGAATAACAGGCAATAGCAAAAGACCTTGAGGAACACGAGACTAATTAGAGAAGTCGGCCATGCGTTTTGTTATCACTCCATTACAATGAAAGGAAATGAGGCCAGGGGTTGAACATCTCTGCTCAGGAACACCCTGGGAACAGGAGAAGGGGAAAACCTGATCTGCCCTTGTATTAGTTACTTAAGTTCAGAGAACTTTAACTGATATGCAGAGCTGATTTCAAAGAAAGACATAAAAATTAATAATCGCTAAAGATCAGAAGTTCACAAAATATTCAAAGAGACTGGGTAAATAGAATTCCCACAGACTATTTTTTGTAACAGTCAATGAGGCAGGCAAGCTAACAAGGGAGCTCAGGACAGGGAGAAATAACCATTAAACTTCATGGATACTTGTTTAGAAACATTTTTTCTTGTGCCAATAGCTAGAAATGGTGCAAGCTTCAATACTTTTATTTGTACTTAAATGAGAGGTGACTTGTTAAATATTTGCACATAATAAACCTCAGTTCAAAGCATCTGAATGTATGCTTTGCTTTAAATATGGTAGCAATCCCACCTCTATTCAGCCAAATACTTAAAGTCATGCTATGTTGAACCATATCTCATCTGTCTCTGGAGACTCTGCAATAAAAATCATTGTTTTGAATTTCAGCAGTGAACAAAGTGATTGCCATGTACAGTTTGTTTGTAAAACACATTGTCAACCACATGGATCTTAAGCAACTGCATATTCATATAAAGCAGAAACACAAAATAAAACCCCACCCTCTTTTCTACATGTGAATGGCAGTACACAAACATGACAATCTGAAGCCAGCTAGACTGCTGATTCCTCTGGGAAAGATAGGCTTGTTTGCAACAGCATCATAGGCAGCAGACAGCCAGCTCAGTCTGCTGCTGGGATGATGATGTTAATAAACAGTCTGAAGGTGCTAAAGTAGATGACATGGTGCTATTTCAAGAATCAGGCCCCCTAACAAGTATCTGAGGATAGGCTGGTGAAAATGCCTACTGCTGCTCTTTCTAGCCATTTTTTCAGAATGACTGTGTCGCTCATGCCTAAGCTCGTGATAAAGGCAGTATTTTTCTTCCTGTAGACAAAGATCCATTGTTCAATGCTTTTGAATGCTATGACAGCTACAAGGGTGAAAGGCAACCTGCAAGCGACAGTAAATGCATTCTCTCTCTTTTTTAATATCCAGTGTGTATATCTGTAATGCACCATTCAGCATGATTCTCCAAGGCTGCTTCAACAAGACAGCGGGGAAAGTCAATCCATTGTCAAAGCAATAGCAGCTTTTGCCCTTCACTCAAGAGGTTTTGGGTTCCTTGTTTCTACATTTTGCATCAGCTGGTGGCAAAGACCAACATGGGCTGGCTGCAAAAAGTTGAATACATTCTCTTACCCAACCAATGCTCCTTCCATTTCTCCATCCTTTCTGTAGCTTGGCTTAAGAGGTCCAAATAGGCTTCATACCACAATAGAGAAACATTTTGCTGCCCAGACAGCAGAACTAGTTTCACATTTCTACTTAAACTCAGTGTTCTCAGGACACAAAACACAAGACAGATGTTTGATAAGTATCAGTCTGGGTGGGAAGCTTGTGACATACAGGGAAGGAAATCAGAACCTTTTCATTCCTCCTAGGTGAAAACCACATTGTTTTCACATTTGCAGTTGTAATCTAGACTGTGCTATGTAAAAGTATGCCAGACAGTGCTGGTTTGCAGCTGGCTTTGCTCTGGTTTTGGAAGAATTTTGATACTGATACACATCTCTGTCTAGTAAATTTGACAGCATCTCTTGGCTAGATAAACTGCTGCTCCCTTGCAGGTCACTAGATGGTGATGGGGAATATTTAAAAAGCTCTTAATACAGACAGTGAAGCTGCAGACCTTTAGTTAATGAGTAAAGGAACACTTGCTGCTCCCCATCATTCCTTTCAATTCTGCTCACATCACGTAATCTCAGACAGCACAAATTACCATCAATGAGAGATACCAGGAATGCCTCAAAAACCACCGTGGAGTTCAGTACAAGGGAGGAGACTGAGCAGCATCTCTAGGCTGTCCCTCTGGGGTACAGCTTTAATTAACAAGGTTCTATCTAAAGAATTTGTTGAGTTGGTTATTTGAAAGAAAAAAGCCCATCTGGGCTGCTAGAAACAGGACCCACTTTAAATTATATTCCTTTTTATACAGCTTGGACACAGAAGAAACAAATGTCCAGAAGGAAAAAAATTTCCTAAGATAAAAAGGAGCTGGCTGCTCTCTGCTGATCCTTTGGCACCATGCCTAATGATATTTGAGAAGAACACAGCTGAGAAACAGATTTAGTACTGATAAGATGTAGCCACTATCTCCGAAGCACTTGCACCCCACAGCCCACTAGGAAAATCACTTATAGGCAAACCCTTTAGCCTTATAGGGACGTTCCCAAGGAAGGAGAAGCTGAGCCAGTGACACGGCGAGTGTCTTGTTAAGATGAGAACTGCAGAAATCCACATGACAGTATATTAGCTGATATCTCTTGCTACAGATTTCAGGGGTGGGAATAGAGCAACTCACAAGAAGAGAAGAGGGGACAACTCTCTGTGCTCTAGACACTCATCTAGAACGTGCACCAGGAATTCCCAGATCTACCCACTCTTATCTATTCCCAGTGGCTTGGAGCCAAAAATTCTTTTCAGGAAGTTTCTCTTCTGCCTATTTTTTTTGCCTGCTTATATTAAACACCAAATAAGAAACTTTTTAAGTGCTGACAAACTGTAAAGCATTCAAAGAAGAGCAAAGAGAAATGAATTATAAGTACTGGAGGAACTCACAAGGAAGATTAGAACTAAATATGTCTAGCTTGGCAGAGAGATGACAAAGCAGGGGGGGAAGTGACAAATGTCTACAAATATTTGAAGGGCATATACTCTGAGGAGGCAGAGAGATTCTGCAGTGTGAGCCATACCAGGTGGTGGGATTAGGAGCAAAGGGATTGAACCAGAAAATGAAAAAAAATCAAAACCGGAAAACCTCACAAAAATTCAACTGAAGTCTAGATGGGGATGCAGAGGTTTTCTCAAAGGTAGAAAACTTGGTATATGAGACATATGGGAGGGCTGTGTGAGTGCTTTGATGTATGCAGAACTCAGGGAAAGAGTTGTGCTATGATGGTGGGAGAAAAACAGGAGCCTCAGTGGACAACAGGTGTCCCACCAACACTGTCAATTAGAGAGCTTCAGACAGCAAGTGAAGGTAGGTGTTGTATCCAATTGAAATCACAAGAGGAAGGTTGGTTTGGAATAATTTAATGACCCTGAACTTTGTGCAGCTACAGGACTTTATCTAACCAGATATACTGCAGCCAGATGGTCCCTGGAAAGCAGAAAGCTTTGGGTCTGTTAAGATTTCAAGAAGATGGTGGTGGAAAGCTTGAAAGATCAAGAGAGAAGACAAAAGTATCATATTCCTCCATCTTAACCTAGGGTAACCATCCCCCAGCTTAACCAGCACGCAAGAAGACAGGGAAAAATGTGGTTCATCTCCAACTTAGTTTCTGATGCAAAGTACACCAGTGCTGCTCCCTTTTGCACCTTGAAAAGTCAGGAACTAAATGTAGCCAACTCCTCACTCAGGAAAACAAAAAACACACTTTCCTTCCAGTTTCAGACACAGAGGACCCCAGCCACCAGCAAACAACCCCCCAGTACATCATTTCAAGCCCTTTCCTGCAGCACATCAGAACACATTATCTGTGAACAAGCACAAAGTAGAGTCAATCAAGAGAACATCTCCAAGGGCATATAATTGATGGTTATATTTTAGACCTAGTTCAGCTGGATTCCAGCCAGGACATGGAGCTCAATTGCTTTAGAGGCGCAGATGAACAGTGTCTCCTTCTGCCAATACATGAGGGGCAGACCTCTATTTTTGTCTTCCTGGAATTGTGTCACTGAGCCCCCTGTCCACAGCCCTCAGCTGCTTTGCCTAAGAAAGTGGCATGAGTCCAAGATAATGCAATAAGTCCTTCCTTAAGAGATGCATCTCCAGTGTTAAACTGTCCCTTGTGCAATGTTATGTAAACCAGGCAAAAGGAATTCCCACAAGTTTGGATACAGGAAGCATGTCAAGGTCCTTCTCTTTAAACTGGATTTGATTCAAAGTTTGATGGGAAGCCACAGCCTCAGCTTGTGTTTTCAGAGTACTCCATGTCCCAAGCCAGAGGGCTGCAGGGAGAAAGTCCAGTGCCAGTGATAGGGAGCTCTCTGTAAACCGTGTGATGCTCTTCTGCTTGGCAAGCAGAGCCAATTCTACTAACATTGTGCTTTTGTAGAAGGAAGCAAAAAGAGGGAAGGTATTTGACCAAAGTGAGATTTCAAGTTAATGATTGTATATTCCTCTACAACCCATGGAAACGAGGTGCAAACAGGGCAGCCAGAGGTCACAGCAGTTTGTGTGGTGGATCAGCCCAACTAGATAATAGGATCACAAAAGAAAAACCACACTTCCTTCTGTCCCCACAGAAAACTAACACATTACTAAGCACAGCCCTTCACACTTGGATCAACAGCACAAAAAGCCTTTGTACAGGTACTACTCCGATTTCAGCTGGGTAAAGCACAGAAAGCAAGGGAGAACTTTATCTCTGAGTGACTAAGGCGGCACCGCGACACAGAGGCAGAAGGGAGGTTTTCCAGTACTGCCAGCAAACCCAAAGCCAACCATTCTTTCCAGTGAGCCAAAACATCTAAGTCAAAGATACTCTTAATAACAAAATTTCCACCAGAGAACCATCACAAGATCCTCCCACCACAACAGAGTTGGCTGCCTGACAAATAGATTATTATCATCCACAAGACTCAAGTGCCACTGCTCCTTGCTTGTGAGCCACCCTTAGAACAGCTGCAATCACCTTTACACATGGAAACAAGCATGAAACATCCCAAGTCAAACACAGGGAAAGAGGTGATAACAGATACACTCTTCCCTCTGCTCTTCCTAAACACATGATCCTCCTGCTAACAGAGAGGACAAGCAATCTCAGCAGAGCTATTATGCAGCTCCTGCTCTCTTTACATGGAATGAAACATAACAACATACCTTGGTCTGAGTGAGGCACTGAGTAAAGCAGGTGCTGAGTCCACCATAGGGTTTTGGCTCATCAGGAAAAGCAGCAGCTACTGTTCAAGACTGGGCTGAGCCACTTTCAGGCAAAGTCTTGGCACTCATGGTAACACAGTTGTAATGGAAGACCCAGGCTCATCTTCATGAAACAACACAGGTTCCAGTGTCCCAGCAGGGCTGTAAGGAGTACAGTTCTGTTCCAGCTCTTTTTATTAATTAACCACATGGTTAAGTTCAGCATCCTGGCTAAAATCTAGTGTGGAGAATTACATCTCCTTTCTCTACCCAGCCTTCCCTCAGCAGCTTCAGCCAAAGAAGTTCCCCCCCACCTTCCCCTCCATACTCCTGGTGCAGTTACTGCAGAGCAGGTGCAGTGTGTCACCCCAGAGCAAGCTGCAGGTGAGATACCGCTCTTCGCTCCCCTTGACCCAAGGTCTCATGGACCCTACTGTGTAAACATAAGGCACCATTATCTCCAATCTCCAGATGGAATCACTTTACCAAATTTATTATTATTTGGAGCTCAAATTGAAACCCTCTGGCCATGTATGAACACTAAGCCTGCTTACGGAGTGCAGGAAGCAGCTAAAGTGGTGAAGAGAGAAAGATTTATGACAGACAGAAAAGAAATTTTCTTTTCTAGCAATAAGATTCACATTCCTAATCTATTTCTGCTGGTTTTTGCTACCCTCTACCAAACTTCTGACAGGTCTTAGAGAGTAACACTTACCATGTTGCAAGCTGTTCCTCTAAATCCTGTTTTATCATAGTTTATAACCACCTGGCTAGATTCCCTGGATGGTATTTTTCACTCTTTCTTGCAGTCCCTCAGAGTATCTGTATTGCCTATGCCACAGCCTCCATTTTCACCACTCCCTTCCTTCCCTCCAGCATAATCTCAACTGTCTTCAGCTGGGCCTCCTTTTATCTCCTTCTGGGGAGCTCCCATCCTTTCTGATACCCATTCAAATCATCACATTAGCAAGACAGATTGACAATGGTTTTCACCTGTCTCCTAAACAGAATTGCAGCCTCACCCCCTCCCTTTGCTCCAGTAGATCCTACTTCTGTAGAATCTTTACATTCTCCAATAAAATGATATTAGGTGAGGATTTAAAGGGAGATCTGTGAAAGGAGAAAAATAGCAGTGACAATGAGGTGTCCCTCCCAAATTGTCTTTCTGAATGCTTCAAATGGCTTTGTAACAGCATGAAAGTGCTTCCTGATTTTTTCCAAGCTGAGGCTCAGGAAAGCCATAAGGGTGGACAGGAGAGGGGAGAGCATGGATGGCAGCAATTGAACGTGAACATGTCTAAAGGAATGGGGAGGTAACAAATATAAAAAACTGCAGGAAGAAGAAGTGTGGCAGAAATGCTGTGGTCCCTGACACTCTCCCTGTGATGCTAAAGCAGCCCTAGTAGCAGAGTCTCAAGAGAAACTCAGGGCTCTATTTCCCCTCCTGGCCCCCAGCTAAAAATTTCCAGCTGTTGCCCATGGAAGGGACAGTCTATTGATCTCTAGGTCCCTATGGATTCCCCCTTATGAACTTCAGTAAGGTCTTGCAGCAGAAGTTTCAACCAGGACTTATCAATTTCCCTCCAAACTATCATCTTCCTACTTTACAGTGATTTGCCCCTGCAGATGTCTCATAACATACACGGGGCTGACCCCTCATTCCCAGACCCAGACCCCCAGCGAGAGCATGTGGCCAGGATCTGGATGGATGCCGTCAGTGTTGCTCACACCCATCTCCAGAGCCAGCAGCACTGGCTTGCAGGAAGGAGCAAAACTAACACAAACCTCATGCTGTGTTCCCATGGCAACCAAAGTGTCACGTTCATCATCGTCTCAGTTCTGGAAGAAAAAGATATAGGTCTGATGAAGAAAAATCCAAGAGTCCCAAAGGATTTTGCTGAGGCTGGGCAGATTTTTAACACCATTACTCGCACCATTCACCCCAAGGGGCTGCTGGGAAGCATGGCACCCAGCTCAGTGATGGCACATAGGTTTGAGCAAGAGGCTGTCTGGGATTCAAATGCATCCAGTCAGATACATACAGTTCGTGTCTCATCTGCTTTGTGTCACTTTGAAGCTAGGGACACATGATCAAATTCCACAGCTATAGAAGTTACTAGATGCTAGGAGAATAGGTTTCAGCTGTATTCATCCTATCTCACATTTGACACGACCTGGGGATAATAGGTGCTATCAGTTACCTTTGCTCTGCGGCACAGTGACTTATTAAACCACAGTAATTTAATAATATGCCTCAAGTTGGAGTTGCTCTGCCTGAGGCAGCAGAGACCTTTGTGCGTGTTGAGTCCCCTCCTGGACTCAGCGAGCTGACACCATTGTCACACACTTTTCTCTGCTGTTATCTGTGCTCCAGAAACTAGACCTAGCTGTGCTCCAACATTTCCATTAGCAGGAATCTCTATGAGCTTCTCTTCTGTGACTACACAGCAGCAATTAAAGCATTGCCATGCAGATTTGTACATGGGGGAGCTCACCTTTCAGTTCTAAGACAAATATGCTACAAAAGGGAGTCTAGAGATGCATCACTGGACACCTTTGGAGCTCTCTGATGTGTTCTTGCTGGAGGCATCAGAAGATCTAAGGCTAGAGGATTCATTTCAATCATTTTAAAATCAGTTCCCCCAATTAGGATATTTTTTACTATGGGAAAGAAAAAAAAAAAAAAGAAGAGGAACTTCCAGCCTGAAGAACAAAAAGAGGAGACTTTAAAAATTATGCTTAGGAGAAAGCATCTGCCTGCACAGGAAGATCATGCCTATGCTTGAGAGGAAAAGGAGAAGGGAAGCATGGAAGAGAATGACAGCGTTATACAGAGAGTCTCTGGCTAAGGCAGGGATAACTGATTTTAACACTCCGCTGTCTCTACATCCCAACACTGAAGCATGAGTCCAGTGAGGTGCAATATTTAGATGATCTAGTATCAAAACTCAATGCAGATCAAAGGGAAATATCCCTTGACACTCACAGATGGGAGATATCTAAATAACTCCAAAATCCAAAACATTAGTGAAGTTGCTATTAATCTTTATTATTATTTATTTTGTTTTTCCTCCCTGAGCAGTTTAGCTCATCCAACAGTGCAGCATTGAAGTCAGATTTATTCCCGTAACCAGGGCAAGCACCTTATCTAAGAGGTTGTCCGTATCTGGAGCAACCTCTTTCTCCTTAAAGACCAGACAGAAACCTCATGCAGGCAGTTTGTAGGCATTCACATGTGCTTTTATGGGAGAAGAAACTAGCAATTAAGGATGTCAAGGGTCAAGGCAGGTGGTTCCATAGATGTAATGAAATTTCTGGCCTCTGCATAACATCTATGAAAGACAGCCTACAGGAAAGTGCTCAGTATTCTCCAATGTGCCCTAGTCTTTGACCAAGGGGCGATGAGTTTTCTCCTAGGTCTCCAGCTGATTTGTAACACCACCTTGCTTAAGTCACTCAGGCATTTTACACCTTTTCTCAACCTTTGGGGAGCCCTTTGCAACCAAGAGATGAAATCCCAGTCATTTCCATCACCTAGACCACAGTTCTGAGCAAAGGAGAGAGAAACAAGTTTCAAAGCTTCCTATTTCCTTGCTGGACTAACCCGGACTAGCACTCAGCTGTGATGGCAATACAGATGGGAATACCGGAGGGGCCCTTAAGGTTCAGCCTTGTGTCCTGTTATTGTACTCATAGGCTGGGAAACAAAATACTGCCCTCAAGGTTAGGGTGATGTAAAGGAGTCCATCAGCCTATAAGGGCCTGAGATCACAAATAAAATAGTTCTGGATACCCTTAATTAAACACAGCAGGGTATTCATTCATGCCTTGCTGAGCGGTGTTTCTGCAGAGGGGATGAGCTGTTGTGGCAAGGTATCTGTACAATTTCCTCCTCTTCCCCTCTGGAGTGGCCAAGCGGGGGTCAAGACAGCTAATGAGGGAGATGTGCTGCCTCTTTGCTCACTCCTGTGACTGGCTGCCCATTCAGAGGCTGCCAGGTAGCTGGAGTGTGCCAGCCAGGATTTTGCAAGCGTGTGAAAATTAAGAAATCTCACTCTGAGCTGGAAAGGGCAGATAATTGAGAGAATTTTAAAAAATAAAAAAAAAAAAAAAAAGGAAAAAATGAGGAAAAAAGAAAGAATGGAGAGATGAGCCAAGAGGAAACACTTCAAAGGCCCATAGCCTGCAGTCCACATCAATGAAAACAACAAGAAGAAGATGGGACCTTTACATTTTAATCAAAGGCAATTATTTTTTAAAATAGTATTATAACTCTGCCATGCAGGAGTAGTCCTGGTTATGGCCCCTTGCCCTGACGGCTGGCTGGCCAAAAGAAGCAAGGGACCCCTTGGCTGCCACCTTCCTGCACGGCCTGTGAACATCAGTGAAAGGAAAGCAAGAGTGAGTGGGTGCTTCAGGAGAAATGCCTCTGGGGAAGAAGACTGTAAGCTACAGGAAACCAAAGGAACAAGAAACATGACCGAAACAGCTTCCTCTGGCTGGTCCCTCCATGAGTGCTGGATGTTAACACCAAACCCAAAGCCAGCTGAATCAGCACCACCAGGTAAGCTACCACAGGGCACTGGAGCAGAAAGTGGCACCTACCTGGCTAGATTCAAGCACAGATGTCAGGACAATAGATATATAGAGTGACTTAGATATATAGACACATATGCATGTGTGACAGCAAGGCCAGAGAGGGTAAGATGCTTGTCTCTAATTCCTCCCCTCCATACAGCAAAGAAGTCCTTGTCTCCACTGCTGAGACAGGGTCAGATGTCCACCTGCAGCCAGTGGGGCAAGTGGTCTTCACAAGAAGTTTGGGTGGAGACCAAACAAGGCTTTTGCTGGGATATAGGTGTTGGGGTCTTTGTTCCTCAGCATCTTTGCAAAGGAAGGGGAGAAGTAGAAAAAGGGAGAGGAATTTGAGAAGCACAAAACCTGAGTGAGGAGGATCAGAATAAGGCTCAGTGTGTCACAGGATAAAGAACTGCCCTCAGGAAACAACATGTAATTGCTTCAATTAGTGTAAGAGATGAGACAGTGAAAAAAGGAAAAGGGTTTATAAAGGCTAAGCCCCAATTAAAAAAATAAACAACAGAGAAAGATAGGAGGGTAATTTATGAAACACTGATTATTTACACAAAAGGAAGACAAGAGATGGTGTATTTAGTTGTAGTCACGAGTTGAAATTTTTCATGGTTATTTTTCCAAGGCAGTGCCACATGCAGCCACAAGCAGCAATAGCCTGTGATTCTGCAAAATTTCCATAATGGCACAAAAAGGTGAAGGCCAGAACCAATCACATCTGGATTAAAGCTCTCAGCCTACCAAGGCCTGTGTTTAGGGACCAAGGCAATGAGGAGACATCATGTTTAGGCAGAAGAGTCATAACCTGGAGAAAAAATTATTTAAGCAGCCCTTCCAAAAAGAGATACATTCCTTCATGTGTGAGGCGCAGAAAATAGCTTGAAAAGAAGAAATACCATTCTTAATACACATTAGAATCTGTTAGCCTATTTTACTTAAAAACATCCAAGCCAATATACCACTCAAACTCTCTAAAACAGAGCAACAGGGGATATTTCACACGTATTGTCTGCAGAGGTTGCTCAGGACTTTCAAAGGCATGTAGTGATTTTTGATAACGCCTGCAGCATTACTACAGTGTGGGCACTTTCCATAAACAGAACTCTTGGATTGTTGCAATTGTAGGTAGTTAGGAAAAGCCAGCTCTGTGTAAAAATCCCTTCTTCCTCCAAAATTTTAGGGCTCACTGAGAAGAAAGGGCCAGTCTAATACTGCATGAAGCCAGACAAAAATGAGCACAGAATTATACTGAGGGAAGCAGAACTTCTAGCTTCAAACAGAATATTCTCTTGCACCCCAAATCCCATTTCTGCTAAAATCCCTATGAATTTTGCTATGTATCTCTTGATCCTCATGCCAGCATTGGGCCTGATAGTTCCAGCAGTGCTCTCTGTTCAGGCACACAAAGAGAAGTGTATTCTGGAGCTGCTAGCTGCAGAAAATACCTAGGAGTTTGGCAAAGCGTGTAGCACACCAGCCACATAGGATTTGCTCTGTGATGTCAATCTTCTTTCATTTAATTTATAATCCTTCAATAGTGACAAAACTTGATGAAGGAATACTGTGTCTGAAACTCTGCTTTCCGTTTTTAACAATCGGCCTCTTGTTGCAAACTTGGTTTCTTCAGCATCCTCAGAGCTACATCACTACTACCCCAAGGTCTGATATTTCTGACAAGGTGACCAGGTAGCTGTGTGAGGCTGCAAAGGACAATAGGCTTTTTCCAGATCCCTGTAGGTGTTTAACCAAGCGGCGCCTCTGAGCCATTTAAGGTTTGCTCACAGGCAACCTACAGTGGGAAGAATTCAGCGACCTTCAGGATATTAATAGATGCAAAGTCCCTTTGCTCCTGAGGAGTGGGCAGGAGACACTACACCATTTATGGCCTGCAATTACTCCCACACCTACCAGAAAAGACTTTGTTGGCCGGCATCTACAACAATTACTGGGGCACGAGCGGTGTCATTTCTAAGAGGACCAGACAGGAGCAAGCAGCCTGATGTGCCACTGTCTCACTCTCCATCTCCATTCCTCTGCGATGCTCAGCCTGCAGAGTGCTTCCCATCACTGGCGTGGAGTTGCCAAGCAACATTTGTCATGTGCCTTGGTGGGCTGTCACTTACAGCTCTGTGGTAGCTCCGACTGTGAAGACAAGGGTTTGTTGTGAAGAGCAAAATAACTTTTTCTCTCTCTTTCTATCTCCTCTCTTCCTACTTGATGAGGTGAAAAATGAATCATTCTGAATATGACAGATCAAATCCTGTATTCAGTTACTCTGGGGTAAATATCATTGAAAATTGTCTTTGGGGAATAAATTCACTGCTAGATGCCAAGGACTGGAGCTCCATACTTGGCACACGTATCCAGAATACAGAAAATGTTCCTGCCTCATGCATATTAGAAAAAACAGCTAGAACTGGTCAAATAACAGATAAAATTATTGGCAAATAATTTATTCAGCCGTAGTCACAAAGAATTAATCTTATCCATTATTCTCAAACATGACTCAACCAATTCTTGGAAATAACACAGCTAAAGCCTCTTCCTCTGAGCTGCAAACCCTAAGATTTAAATTCTTATTTAATTCCACAGCTCCTTCCCTCTTGTTATTATGTTCAATAGTGTGCTGCTGCTGTCCGTGTGCCAATGATACAAGGTTATAAGGCTTAGATGGTTCAAAATGTTCTCTCCGCACCAGTAAAGCTAAAAAGTACAAAGCAGCTCTTACAACTGAGAGCAGTCAGGCCATCTGGCATAGTGGCCTCAGTGTGCGCTCCCTGCTCCCAGGGCTCTTGGCATCTACCTGGGCACCAGCCACCGGTGAGAGTGTGTGCTCTGATCCCAGTTTCCTCTGGTATGTAGCCCCCAAGATCATCAGCATTTACTGTATTCAGCTCTGGAGGACCTAGACTGGCGGCACAAAGGATGGGCTTACAGAGCTGGACCACTGGAGCTCTGAAGCAGAGCTCCATGCTGGAGAGGCTGGAGGTGAGGCTACCAAGTGTGTTGACATAAATAGAGGTGTGTACACAGAGAACTGAGTTTCAATAAAACTTCAACATCCACGGTTTTGGATTTTTTGAAGAAAAAAAAAAAAGGACTTTCCGTGGTCTTGTCCCAGTTATTTAAGCAAAATAATGCCCTGGAACTGTGACTGTGGGATACCTTCTTGAGGTAGGTTTAAAGCTAGGTATCCTGTCTGAGCTGGTTATTTAGCTTCACTCAGAAATTAATGAGGCAAAGAAATATCTCAGCAAAGGATCCTTTCCACATATCTTAGGAGAGGATATAGACCTTCTGGAGGTGTCTCTCTACATTTACTCTGTAGAGAATAATTTAGACTCAACGCCTAACTTCTAGAAGGCTAACATTTGTGAAGATGAAACCTGGCCTTCACGAGTAATTTCCCAGTTAATATGCACCTATCTTACAATGATTTCATATAAACTATATTTCTTTAGTTTCTTATGAAAATGTAATGTCATAAAGTATTGAAAGCTTTCCTAAAGCAAAGACATATGTTACTTCTGTCTTATCCTTTAAGCCAATTAGCCAATAAAAGAAGGGAATTAAATCAGCTTGACAAATCCATGTTGATTGCCTTCTACCACCTTCTTAGCCTATAGCTGCTAATGAATTTTTTGTTTCATAATTTGTCAAGGTTTTTCTATAGTCCCTGGGATTAGCTGGCTGATTTAAATTTCCTGGCTCTTCCTTATTTCCATCTTCACAAACAAATATGCTATATGGTCTTCTCTAGTCTGCAGAACCCTCTCAATACAGGAGAAGCTCTTGAAGTCCATTCCTAAAAGTTCACAGACAGCTTCCCTTGAACAACCTTCAGGGATATTCCCTCAGGTCCAGCAGTTTGAATTCACTTACTCAATGTAAGGATTCTTTAATTTACACCCCTTTGTTCTGGCCTACTCCCATCTCCAAATCAGCATGACTCCTGTTATATCTAGCAGCAACTGTTTTGGTGATGAGCAGAGTTAAAAAGGCAATGACGACTCCAACCCCCTGCATGTGCTCTCCTCCTGTGGTACATTGTGCACACTTCCATTCCTTCCAGCCTATTCACAGGATTTCTTTTTCTTCCCTTGTGTGTTCCGAGCCACCTCTCGCTCATCCTGTGCCAGGACCTTTCTGATTTCATCCACACATGCTTTGATATCATTCTGTTCTCATTCTTAGTCATCTGCTGCTTCAACTTTTTAAAACAATTAATTTCTCATTTTAAGGCATTAATGAGGTCCTTACACACCTTTAGCGCCTCACTTTTCTTCTGTTCCTCTCCCTGCCTTAAGAGAGCTTGTCATTGCACCTCTGCGCTAATCTCTAAGTCAGTGCTTGCTGGCCTGTATTCCTCTTTCCTTGACCCAACCTACCAATTCCCTGATGTTTCACAGCCAATTAATCCTTCTTCTGCTGTTCCTGCTTTCTCTTTTCCATGTGTCTGGGAAGCTGATTAACTCACAGCTTGGTATATGTACTAAGGCTTTATATTCTTCCTGTTTAGCCCTTATAGTCCTAGCAGTTGGGCAGAGACTTTTCAGATGTTTACCAGACTGCTGCATTGTTCTCCCAAGTGTCCCATTTTCACCTCTATTAAATTTCCCATTTTCCCAACTCACTAACCAGCACTGCTTGGTTCTTGGAGGACCACTGTGCTGTCAAAATATCCAAAGCCTTTTTGTTGACACTATCCATACTTCCACCTTGAGGATTTGCCGGGTCTACCCGTGCCACCTTCCATAGAGACCAAAGGAAACACAACTGCCCCTGGAAAGGAGTTAGCAATGATCAAAGTGATGGGCAATATTTTTATTTCAGTGATGGCAGATATATGATGGAAACTGCAGTTAATTCCTCCTGTTTGCTTTCTCTAAGGATATCAAATTGTGTTGTAAATACTGGTGATTTAAGCCTCATTGTGACCCCTTTCACTGAAAATAAATATTAATAACCTTACTTCACAGATGGGGAAATGAGCATAGTAAAGTTAAATAACTTTTAATGGAAACGCTGAGGCAAAGGCAGGAAACCCTCAGAGATCTGTGCATGAGCTGCCAGAGCATAGACTGGAAACCATTCAGGAAAAGCCTTCAGCCAGGCATTTCAGAGCACAGGGGCAAGAAACAGGGTTGTGATTGCAACTACATCAGCTGGTGAGGAGCCAGCCCTTCGTGCCCAGAGCTCAGTTAGCCAAAGTTTACTGGGACCGGAGTTATTGTTGCCAGGGGATCCAGCAGATGATTGTTTTTAGTGGTAGATCGTCTTCCCATCCTGCTGGTCCCTACACAAGCTACAAGCAGCTTAATCAAAGGTTAAAAAAAGCTTCTGATGCCAAAATCGCCACCTCACCATCTTGCTGGAGACCTTGCTAGACTGAGAGCAGGGCACTTCTTTCTGCCTACTGCTCTCTTGTCTCTCACTCCCTCCTGTTTACCTCCTTCAGTTCTCTCCCTTCTACTTTTAAAAAGTGAAATAAAAGCAGCAAAGGAAAGAAAAGATGAGGAAAGTAGCCACAGATGGCTGCATTGACAATAATATGCCATGGATCTTCCCGAACCTGTCTGAGGATGTGAGTCCCTTGAGAGGAAACCTAAGGCCAGAAATGATACAGGCTTAAACCATCATGAAAAGCGCTCACAAAACACAGCGCTGAACACACAATGCAGCGCTGAGGATACAGACTTGGCTGCCGTTTATGGAGTGGAGAATACAGTGGCAGATTTATTCTACAGTAGAGAGGGTTGTTTCTTGGTAGTGCTAATACTGACACATTATGTGGGGACGGAAGAGGATGCACAAATAAGAACAATTCTCCCATTTCTCTGCCTGTGTCTCCCCCAAGTGCCCCCTACTCCTATTCCTGCCTGCTCTCTCCATCCCTCTCCCTACACTGTGTTCTCTCCTTCCTCTCCTCTGATTTATTCTTCTTTCTTTAGCCTTCTCCTTCATCTTCTCCCAATGAGATTATGTGTAAAGCATTTTTAGCTCTGCAAGCTTTTGCATATTATCTCCGCTGGAGCCTTGTGTCCAGCCCTCTGCCTGGAAAACCATCCAAGAGTTTTCAAACATAGGGTTAAATCCTGCTCTCTCTAAAACAGGTGTAAAAATTTTTAAGCTGTAAGGGCCAGGCCAGGGGACAGGATAGGCTGATAACAACATGCACAGAGAGGCTTTTAAAATCCTACAGCACAGCTTAGAGAGGAATGGCCTAACGAACCATCACTATGTGTCATTGAAGTGGAAAGTAGTGATGGCAACTACCACCACACTCCTGCACAGAATAATTCCAGCTGCCTTCTCAACTGGCAATAGCTGAAATTAGTATAGAGCAGACATCTGGGTAGTTTTACATCCCCATTTCTTCCCTTCCTTCCCCCCAAAATGCACATCTATTTCCACTCATACCTTTATTGTATTTGCCATGAGGCAAATACACATAAAAACTGAGGATGAACAACTTGGTCAAGAGCACATAAGAGATCTGTGGCAGAGCAAGAAATACAATGTGAGTGTCCCAAATTGGCTGCCAAACAGTCGCCCACTCATGCTTTGTGTCTCTAAGTGATGGACAGGGGCAATGGAACTTGCCCAAGGACAGATAAGGCAGGAGATAGCACTATCATCTGCATCTCTGCTTTTTGGCAGGAGGAGAAAAGCAGCAGAAGAGAGGGGCTGCAGTATTCTCCCCTCTCTAATCTGCTTCCTGCTTGCATCAAAAGCAACCCAGTGCATGGTTGTTTATTATTATTATCACTGTTATTTTCCAGAGTGCTGTAAAACCAGGGGATAGAGCACTCTGACAGCCTCATAACAAACAGCAGATAAAACTAATTAGATTTTGTTCTTCCTTTAGTTTGCTGACTTGATTCTTTTTATTTTTATTGTTTATTTCTTTTATTTTTAGCCCAGAGGTTTACAGACACATGTATTTCACTAGACACTGGCAAGGCATCCTTCAGATCGCCTCTGATAGGAATGAGCTATTGTGGCAAGGCTGGCCTGAGAGCCAGCAAGAGGCTGAGACAGAGGGTGCAGTGTGAGCGCTGCTCAGCGCTGCATCTTCTCCCCACGTCAGTGAAACCATGGGGGGAGGAAGGAGAGCAGAGCTATTCACAGCCACCAGGAGAGTCAGTCAGACAAAAGGCATCAGTGAAAAAGGTAATGTGCCCGGCAGGAGCCCAAAATTGCTTTAGCAGAGGGGACTATGCGAGTGGCTCTAGGACACTGGCTCTTCTGGCCACTATGGAAATATTTGGCTTATGTCTCATCGTGACAGCCTTGCTGAGTCCAGAGGAATGAGAACAGTGAGGAGCAGGGTGACTTCCCTCTCCTCTGCTGCTTCCCAGTTCTTTGGCATCAGCTAGTGACAGTAAGAAAAGGCAGCGGCCTCGCTGCTCAGCACTTTACAGGCTGAAGTGAGGTGACGTGTCTCAGCGCAGGGGACAACGGCTCCATTCACTGGGGAAATACCAAACCAGAATTACAAGTGTGCAAGAATAAACAAGGCTGGAGTTAATCTAAAGTTGTTTTACACTCTGTTTTATTAAAGTCAATGCACTTCCGTTCCTCTGTGCAGAGCCTAGTTCTGCTTAATTACCATGACTCAGGGAGAATTTTAATGGCATGGAGAGAGCAGTGCACAATGGAGGCCCTCTCCTGACCTCTAGAGGTCTGTCAACAGAAGAAGAACATCCGCTTTCCGTAGAAGTTCCTCGAAGAAATGAGGCAGCCCACAAAACTGCTCCTGCTAGAGGTTTCCAGGTGCCATCCTGACTGGTTGGTCACCCACCCAACCCGCTCTCTGTACTCTCTCTGCTCCCACCTCCCCAGCAGCAGGCTGAGCACCCTTCAGCTGGGGGATTTGCCTGGCCATTGCTTTCTACAGCATCCTCACACTTGTTGACACAAGCACAAACACAGGAAGGTGTCAGGGAGAAGACTTGGCCAGGAGTTTCATATTGCACAGCAGCATTTATGCAGGTGTGGTTGACATACATGGACATTTTGCTCCCAGCTCGGCTGCTGCACTTGGATCCCAGACACTGAAAACTCTCAGGGGGCCTTTGCCATCTCTCCATCTCCTGCAGCTCCTAGCACAGGGATCTATGAAACACTGGTACTGCTCATACACATTTGGCTCCAAGCATGCATGGAAGCTACATCTCTGCTTTTATTATAGTAGGACAACTCTCCTGCGGTCTATTAATTCGATGGATCACAACTAGAGCAGAGTTTTCCCACTGAACTGAATTCTCCCTAGCTTAAGAAATTCAGAATGAAAGAGCTAGAAGGCTGAGACTGGCCTATAGTATTTATAGCCAAAGTAATAGTGTCTCATTAAGAAAAATGCTGATTTCAGATTTTATTTTTTCCTTTCGCAGTGAGCTGTACCATTGTCAAGCCTCGGTAAGCATTGTTCAGTTATTGTAGAGGTGTTGGTACAGAATGCAGAATAGGAGAGATAAGCAGTGCTGGATGTATACATGCACATCTACAGACACATATATGTACAATGGTACATATATATGTATATACACATATATGTACTGCCCTGTGTCCTGAGGATGTGCTGAATGCTGAAGATCCGACAGCATGGTCTGTGTATGCCACAGTGCGGACGTAGCACACTGTGAGTTTTTTGCCATGCATACAAATGTTGGATTTTGAAGTGAACTGTGCACATACATCATTTTTTACTAATAAGTTTTGAAGCAATGTTATATAAACTATTATAACAGGAACACCTGTTTTACCTCTTTTGTGTCCATTCCTGTGAGCCAACATTTTACAAAAATTCAGTAGTATGTGCAACAAGCCGCACACCAAAACAAGCAGAACATGACATCTGTACAGAGAGACATACCATACCTAATGAATTAGTTCAGTTTAAGAAGCTCAGCTTCTAAGCACCCAAGCTGCCTGTCTTTTGAGCAGCATCATAAAGCAAGAGCTGGAGACACATAGAACTCTTATTTGCTGGTGAAGACTTTAAAACACCTGGATACTGAAAACCCAGCTGGACAGAGAGAAGCTTTATCTCCAAAGCAAGCCTCTACTAGAAAATATGTCTGAGCAGTCTGGGGAAAGGTGTTCACAAATGCATCACAGGAAACTTCATTCTGCGCTAGGAATTCTCTCCAGAAGCAGCATTAAGATAAGAGCATGTTATAGTGCTTTTAGTCATGCATCAGTATTAATAATAATAATCACTGGTAATGGAGGCCATACAGGCTGTCATGCTACAGCACACTATACATTCATCCTTCTCCTTGAGCCTCATAAAGTAGTGACAAGAGTTGGAAGCCTCTTGCATGGTGTAATTAATTCCATTTGGGTTCAAAGCATTTCTCCATTTGCAGCAGCAGAGCCTAGGACACATGAGAAGTTCAGGCCACATCAGGTGTGAGATGCAGTGATGAGGGCTTCATGCTTTAGAGACGTCAGGCACACGCGTGGGTGGATCCCCAGGAATCAGGATCTGTGTTTGCAGCAATTTTAGGAGAAATCTAATTTTTTTTTCGTTTGGGAATCAAAGGAGAAGCTGCTCTGACTCCCTTATCGGAGTCACTAGTAGAACATATCCTGTATATGATCAGTATCAGTAATGTGGTCTACTATATTAGTGTCTGGCACAACAAGGTCCTTTTCCACAAACTAGGTTTTCTTAGTGGTATCATAATAAAAAACTATCAAAGAACAATCAGTCACCAGACTGCTACTTAGGCTAAATACACTCTTGGATATTGCCACCATCACTAATCTATTGACAGAATATTGGGGGATCCTGGCTATCTCAAGAGAACATGCTTTTCTGCCTGAAATCCCCCTCACTTCCAATAGCTTTAAATAGTAGCTCTACTTCTCCGGGATGAACTGTTTTTTTCTCTCTTAGCTGGAAGGTTGTCTCACAGAGAAAATGTAATTTCACAGCATCTGTGAAACAAATTCTACACTTGGGCCCATCAGTTCAAGCAAGCGACTCAACTGTGATTACACTGGACCAGTTCATTCCAGTGCAGCAAAGAGGTGAATTTAGCTCAGGTTTCCAGAGGACCACTCTGTATTGTCATTGGTGCTTTCCTTACTATGGCACATTGGATTTCCCACACTGTTGCTGAGATATGACCATCTGAGAAGCATTCACCAGTTGCACACATTTTAAAAATTGTAATCAGACAGAAATCAGATACATGCTCTACAGTTCAGGAGAAATGAATAGCAATGGAGAGCTGTGGCCAAAAGCATGAGTAACTGTCACTCTTCCAGGCAAAGGCTGCTTCTTATAATAAGAGGCGAAACTAGGAAAAGGAGAAATGGCTGGTTCCTCCGTCTTCTCAGAATCTCAATCCTCAGGTTCATCTGTACAAAACCACATACAAGAAGCAGCCATGAAATGGGATTAAGTTTGGGAATGGATGATGTTCTCACATAGTACTACCTGGGCCAGTGGCCCTTTGCCCTGCCTTGTGTAGAAAGTGCAAGGAGCCATTCTAAATATATGTATGCATACAAATTGCACAAACATACAGTCAATTTTCTATTCAGAACTGGAGCAACACATCTGGGAAGGATGCTGAAGCTGGCAAACAGGCAAACATGAGCAGTAACCCATTTGCTTACTGCTCTGCAAGTCAAAGCCTGGTTCACACAGGGCTGCTCTCGAACCCGCTGTACACCCCAAGTGCTGTTGAGCGCAGAGGGAGAGCTGTACTGTTTGATGCTGGTTGGCTGGAAATGTAGAGCTCCCTCAGAGCCTTGGAGCTGCATGCCTGTCCCATGGTCACTCCCTCATCTTCTGTCACTCCTTCCACCCATGAGAGGCATTCCTGGATCTCTTGGTCTAGCTCTGAGAAGTCCTCTTCACCATCAGAGCAACTGTCAGTATTATAATCAATTTCTTCCTCACAAGGAGGTTCATCATCAGTCTCCAGGCTGCTGTTGCTGCAGCGTCTGCAGAAAAATCACAAGAGAGACTGGACGTCATCAAAGGAGGGTGTGTTCTCTAAGGGTAAGAGCAAGTAACAGCATTTCCTGGCTTCAATCCTGGCTCTGCTAAGGTGGCATGAGATGGCAGTAAGCGAGGTCCCATTTGTCTTTGTGTCTGTTTCACCATCTGTAGAGTGATACTTGCCTACCTCACAGGAGAAAGGTAGTATTATTGTTACCACTATTATTGCTATTTCTTATACAGAAACAGAGTGTTTTATATACAGACACCACCTTGAGGCACTTACAAGGTTCTATCAGAGGAGGAAGTATTCAGTTTCCAGAAGGTTGCTGGTTTAATCATCATCCACCTCACTGTAGTTTCACATTTAGTGTAAAACCTAATTAATCCATGTGGTTGAAGTGCTTTGGCATCTTTTCCTCCTGTTCTGTGCAAACTCAGAGCACTGCTAGCAAGTGGCAGCACAGACAAAAAATGGAGGCTCTCGGGTCTTCCAGCACTGGCTCCAAGGAGGGCACAAATACGAGAAGTGGTTATGTTCTGGAATGAGTGTGAAATGACTTTGGCTGCATGACTTCCCAAGGAAGGGCCAAATTCAGAGGCAAGTCTGAATGGCTGAGGAAAGACCCCCTAAAAGGATGTCACAGCTACATTGCCTGGCTCTCAGAAGACTGGGTTACACCACCTTAGTCTCCTGCCATTTACTTACAGAAATGGTAATAGGCTTTCTTTACATGTCCACTTCCAATACATACTGTAAGCGGTTAGCACAATGCAGTATTTACAGTAGAATTGTAACCACTAGAGTAGATGTCTCTGGGGGATAGGGTCTTTCTCCTACCTATTTGTCTCGTTCCCATTTGGCCTTTAGCCCAGGAGGGCAGCTGGGTAATTTTTTGAGACCAGAAAGAAGCCTGTAGTTTCAATGCTGGCTGGGTCAGATTCTGGATGAATCGGTGGGACAGATACTGTGTTTTTCACCACCAGGTCAATGTTTTCAATCAGACTCAAAGCGGGGAAATGTATTACTTTGGGGGACTGGGAAAGGAATAATAATCTTCCACCTCTGGGCCAGAGTTTCTAATTTGTCCCAAGTTGGGAAGAATGAATGGCTTAGCAGATGGAGCACACACAGTTTTAATGTGTGGTCTGCTCATTTACATGTCAGTAACCAGAATAATTTTCCAGCTCTCAGCTGTTTCACAGCAGAGCCAGCATCTGAGGTTTCAGAACATACCAAAGGTGTGCAGTATTGCTTTTGGATGTATTGATCCCTTCTCTCTTCTGCACTCCAAAAAAGGCGCAAGATTTTCCTAGCTTTGAGACTGGGGATCTTAACAGTATACAGACTACTCTGCAAGCAGAAACAAGAAGTGTCAACCCACTTCTCCCTCTCTGGCTGATCTCGGGCTTAGTTTACTTCAAAGACTGGGTATAAAGGATTCTCTGAAAGCTTAATAGTGCTGTACAGCTTAAAAATAAATAAAAGAATAATTATGCACTTTTACAGTTTCTGGCTCCACTTCAGTCTGCTCAGAAATCTGGGTCATGAAGAACTCACACTGAAATTGAGTATGTGACATGAAACAAAACAAACCAGCCAGGACAATATTCCCAGCACAAACAGCAACAAGCAGTGACCTCTACTGAGCCTGACCAGTGGGTCTGAATTCTTCTTTTTTCTTTGCATGCAGGCATAGCATGAATTGCCATGACACCGAGTACCATGATAATGTTCAAAGATGACTAAGCTCAAGGGAACTAGATTTTTCATTTATAAGCTCTCCTTTTGTGGCTTTCCAACCAAAAAGAACCAAAGTGTACCTACTTTTAATATTGCTCTTAGATGTTTGGGAGGACCTGCTAATGCCATTGGGACAGAGCATAGCTGCCACCCAATTCACTGGTATTTTACAGATGGAACAATTTAGTTTGCAACCTAGGAATTGAAGGTCAAACATTTGCATTAACAGGATAGCAATTTAAAAAAAGGTCCCCCTTTATTACTTAAAGCTAGAAAATACAGTAACAGACTTTCTGAATTTTTTAATAACTTAAATGATTTTAGGACTGGATTCCTGACAAAAAGGTGAAAATTACCTCTAGCACAAAAGCATTTGACTATGGAAGGGAAACATGAAAGACAACAAACATAAAATGAAAGAGGAAAACATATAAAACTGCCATTTCCATGCACTGAAGACTGAAGGGCCAGTCTTCACGAAGCAAGTTTTCATGCATAAAACCTTTGTAAGGGACTTCAAAAGATCTCCCTTGTTGTGTACGTACGTAGTACTCAAAATATGAAGACCATGACGACTCAATACTTGGGCAGATATACTGCAGGGAGACATTTCCCATGAGTGAGGATGTGCCTAGACCACATTTAGAGCTCAGGAGAGACTTTCTTCCTAGTTAGTTCTGCCCTTTGCTCCTCTGCTGTGACAGTGAACAAGCAAGCCAATTAGCACTGACCTTAGTAGTGGTTTCTCCAATTTGAACTGATACCCACTGGATCAATGCCACCGCCACAGATCACATAACGAGCTACCAAACAGCAAATAGATGGTACCAACTTCCTCTTACTGCCAACACAGGCTGTAATCATATCGGTGACTTAAAAGTTGAAAGGCTCCTTATCACACTACCAAACTCTACAAACCAGCTACATCTCTCAACTATATAGAATTTTCCATCCCAGTAAGTTGCTTTCTGCTGCAGGAAGACTTAAACACAAAGCAAAGCAATACAAATGGTCTAGTTCAAACCAGCATGGTAGAGGTTCTTCTGAAAGAGAAGAGGTGGCAGCATGTGGGTGAGGCAGCTAGTCCCACTAATGAATCTGCTGCTTCTCCACAGAGCTCCTTCAGGAAAGAATGCAAATGGTGAAACATGGTAAAGAGCAGAAATGCCAACATCTAGACTAAGCATGTCATTGAAGAGGGTGTGGCTTCCTTTCTTTACCAAAAAGAGCTGAGAGGGGTTTTTTTGTTAGAGGCATGTCCTTGGTATTTTTGTTTATTTTCTAATCGGATATTTTAAAAGCTGCAAAAGAATTCACCCATCCCCCCCCAAACAAAACAAAAAACAAACAAACAACCCAAACAAAAAGAAAAATCCCCAGGGGGCATGAAACAGATTTACCAAAGAACAATGATGTTGTCTTACAGAAGGTAAACAACTAGGAAAACCAATGACATTACATTAGAGAACTCCAAGACAAATATAGTCTATGAATACCACTGAACGTAAACGCAGTACAGAAGGGGAGAGAAGGCTGGTAATATATCTACAGCCAACAGTCCTCCAGCTATCACAATAAAACATGTACGCATGTTGGTTGATCTACTAATTCAAAACCTACAGCCTTGTAGCCCTCATCTATTCTAGCTGATGGGAGCCACAACAGCAATTTGCAACTTTCTGATGTGATAAATAGAATTTCTTTGTTTTGATTTTTAATTTGCATATTTATTGAGATATGACTTGATCTTAATTAGTTCTCCTTTTCTATGTGGGTGTGTTTGTTTGCTTGGTTTTGGAAAGCAAGCCAGCTTTAGTACCCGTAAAAAAAAATCTGTTTTTCTTCTGACTTAACATGAGAACGAGAAGGAGTTGGGAGCCCAGAGTCCCCTTACACGTCTGCATAACTGAAGCTTTTGGGTGTGACTGGAAAACACTTCTTTCAGATGCTTCCTGCAAACCCCTCATTCTAAGTCAGTCTACCTGTTAGGTCACAGCTGGACAGAAACCTTACAAGTCAGCTGTCCTACTGAACATGAGAAAAGACAGTCTATAGTTGTGGCTGATAAACTACAGCCGCATGCTGTACATAGGGATGACTGGTGATCTCTCTTTCATGCATAACTCTCCTTCACTTGTGCGTACATTTCCAGGTCATGGAGGAAAAACTAGAGATTTCTTAAGTAATTTCTCCAGATTGCATTTTGCTTGTGTGGCAGGTCACTCACTCTCTGTATATTCTACTGAGTGGCTTAAAATAGAATGTGTTTTATTTTTTCTGCTGGAAGGAACAGGCACTGCCAACTGTCCCTCTTAGGGAATCCGTGACTATTGTTCAGGGCTACTGCTTGACCTTCACTTGACAGGCCTCACAGTTGCAGTGTGTTAGAGAAGGAAATGGAGCATTTACTTTTTTTTCTTATTGCTCCTCTCACTTCTGTGAAATTTGTTGCAGTCTTGCCAGAGCAAAACTCGAAGTGGGTGGTTAAATACTTCACACAAAAAGGAGGAAAAAAATAAATCTGGGGACCACTGCTGGTCATGGACATACCAATGGCTCCCTGTAAAGAAAGTACCAACAAACACGCAAACATGTCTTGATCTTCTCTCTGTAGTTAAAAATAACATCCTAGTAGCTGCATAATCACCCCATCTGTAACCCTATTTTCTTCTTTCTGTAAACTTTCTCTCCATCATGAGATGTCCCAATCCTTTGGAAGCTGCCCAAGGCAAGGATGTGGCTGTGTATAATGAGCCAAGCATGTTTCTGATACAGTTCATAGACTAAATAAGGCAGGAAATGGCTTTCTTGAAAATTTTCAAGATATCAGACATTTCCCTGTGAGAAGAGAAAACAGAAAAAAGATTTATGTCTGACCTAAACAGGCCAAGTTCTCAGCAACTACAGCATTCTTCTGAAAGAAGGATGCACTTTTTCTCCTCTCAAGCAGAGACTGGAGACCCGAGCAAGTTCCCTGACCACGGTTATCACCTGCACAGAAGAATCTCTCATTCTTTCCAAGAAAGTTTTACCAAATGCATGAACAGCTATACATGTGCTGGTAAGTGAAGTGTCCTGCAGCTTTTAAAGATACACTGCCCTCTCTGTAGTGAATGGGGACTGCCTTACTCTTCATTTTTGACATTAAAATTCCACCTACATCACCAAATCCAAACGATGTGTGGTCTTGCACAGTTTTGCTCTTGAGGAATCCATATGTTTTATTAAAAGCATTTTACAGAAGCACTGCTTCTGAAGTCATGTAATGTATTTAAAATGAACCTTAAGGAGCTACATTTGCAGTTATTCCATAGTACAATTTTGCCTTTAATAGCTTCATAAAGTAGTATTTTAGGACATAATTGGAACAACTATGATGTTTTCAGGTAATTACACCTGTAAGAAATACACTTCAGCAACAAGATGCCAATGAAGAAGGGCTTTTGCCTGCCCTTTGTGTCTTGATTCATTTGCTACAAAGTGTGATGCACACCCTGTAATGACTTTCTAATTTCATCTCTGCAATTCAGGGGCTCCCCAGACAGCAGCCTGGCTTCTCCTCCTGCCTGAGGAAAGCCAGATCAGGATCTATTTAGTCTCTGACATCACCAAGGGAGGGGATCAGCTATGAACTGATAGAACATGGCTCCATCTCAAAGAACTATTGCATTGACCTCCTTTGTTGCTACATGGTAAACAATAATGATATGAACTTCATAGGCTCCAATGAGATTTCCCTTCCCAAAGACTCTTTGCCAAGGACTTTTGAATCTTACAACATCCCCTGAGAAAATGTGTGCTAAGCCCTAGGCTATGCCAGGTGCCCTGGCTTTCAGCCCACCATGGCCCATCCTTTCACCAACAATATGAACATAATTAAACACTGCCTTGAAATCTGTTTGCTATGGCTGAGAGATGTTTGGTCTGTTATGAGTGTAAGGGTTCTTTTGTTTTGTTTTTCCTTCCTGCTGCAAATAGCCAAGAGAAAGGTGTAATTCATTGCTAAGACTCGTAGTAATTAGATTTTCAGGAGTTCCCAGGGTAATTGTAGGCTGTAATATTTATAATTGATTTGGCCAGATTAAAAATGGATGTCCAGTGCACCAGTTACATAAGTAAGGAGCAAGTGGGGCTTTATCATTTAGAGAGAAGGAAAGACAACTTGTAAATAAAGTGAGAGCAGGAGAGCAAGAAACAGGCTGACTCCTGGCCAATACTGTCCCCTAATGTTCATTTAGGCTTGCAACAATTTAGCCCTGGACAGCGTTTTACGTGCATACAGCAGAAACAGTCTTCTCAGGAATGACTGTTTCCATTCGTTGTATTGTGAGAAGATGACTGCTATAAGAGCAGAGGAGGTGTTGAGCACACACCTCTCATTACACATGGTTGGGAAACTGAAAAGCCTTGTATGAATATGAAGAGCTGCATTTAATTGAATTACATCATGCCATTGGTACAGCTTTGATCTTTCTATGAAAGACGAGTTTGCACACAGGACAAGTAGGCATTTTTTCTCCCACTTGAAGGGTATTAGCTTGACATTGCATGACATTCCTGGATTACAGATATCTCAGTTCAAATACAGACATATTTCCCGTGCTAACCAATAAAATTCACATGAGCTGGTCTTCAGACTTGCAGAATGCAAAAGCTGGTAAGAAGCCAAAGGCTGTGGATTCGGTCTTACGAATAATCATTAATTCCTTCCTAAAGGAGAACCAATTTATATATCAGTGCAGCGCTAACTGCATCTTTAGCATTCTTATAGCTGTAAGCTTGTAAGCATTAATAAAACCCACTGACCTGAACACATTACAAGTCAGCCACGAAATGCAGCTATGACAGTTGATGCAGACCACCCGAAAAACTAGTTTTCCTTCTCTCATCCTTCAACAGTTCTTAGATTTTTTAATCTTTTTTTTCATTGATACATCTTGGTTTTTAGATGCATGTGACACTAAAACTTGGTGTTTATTTAAGGGAATAATATTACATAGCATCAGCTCTGGACCAGTACACAGGCAGCCAAACCATGTTTGCTGTTGAAATCAGTTAGAGGTTCTTAGCCAATGAGTACCTGTGAGACACCTCATTTATATGTTTTGCTACCTTTGGCTAGATGTTGCAGTCTTATGCTGAGCAGAAATTTATAGCCAGCTCCAATGAAGCAACAAACAGTAAATGGTTTTAAATCTGGTCCATTGTGATCTTGTTGTACTCATTAAAAGTGGGAGATAAATGCAGGAAATGAAAGATTACTGACGTAAAATAGATGGGATAATATGCATCCACCAAGCAGCACTGTCAGTGGCTTGAACTTAGTTTGAGTTTAAGAATCAAAGGAAATGCTTCCAAAAAAGATAATATTTTTGTTTTCTATGGCTTAAGTCTGCGGTGGAAATTTGAGCAGTCAAGCTCCCCTGTATGGGAAGGTATTTACTAAGACTACCAGAACTCATTAGGACACTGGATAATGTAAGAGTTGCTGAAAATATGATTTTGAAAGTGTTTGGGTGCTTTTCTTACTGTGTTTCTACCTCAGGCAATTTCTCCTCAAAACGATAATCACGTTATTGATGATAGTTAGCAGTCCAGCCACAGTAATACAGGAAGATTATTGGAATCCCCATAATTGCTTTTGGGTGCTTCCAGTAATTGAGACATTGGCACTGTGGAGGGGAAAGAAATGTGGAAATATTTTGGCTTAGATGCTGAAAATTTGTACTGCTGAGGATAAATAATGTAAAGGCATGCAGGTTCTCCTGGGTTCTTGTTTCCCTTGGTGCTGTTTCATACATTTCCAGTGACTTCTTCCAAGTTTTGTAATTGGTTCTATTTAATTTCAAGAGTCCAAGTTCCATATATATATATATATATGTATATCCCTTAGTTCTCTCTGACTGACATAAAGGATTTGGGATTTTGAAAGCAAAATGTTTTAAGATGTCCAACATGTGTCTAGACTGTCTTTTAGCTACATATCTGGTTTATGTACAGGGTATTTTTTGGGTCAGATAACTATGCATGCAAATATTTGCTTGCACACCAGATGACAGATAGAAATCTAATTATCCGACTGTACTAATAAGTGCTGTAAATGACTAAATTCCAAACACCCTTGGAGGAGAAAGAAACCTCTTCGTTGCTAGCTTTTCTTCATGAAAATCTATTTTTAGCTGATAACAAGTCTGATATTTCAGCAAATATATGATAAATGTGTATATGTGTGTACAGGTAAATAATGTCTATACAAGCACACAAAGTAGATCACCATCCCTTATCTGTCTTCCCTTACAGATAAATAATAGATACACATATTTGTATATACACATATACTCAGACATCTACACATCCACATAATTAGATGGTTTGCTCTGTATTCAGAGCACAACTTTCATTACAAGACATATAAGGTCTCAGGAGATACTCCTACTGCTAGCTGATAGATAACAATAGATGATCACTGAATCTTTATGCTATTGCACTCAATGAGGAAGCAACCTCAGGCAAAGAGCCAGCTACTGACCAGGGCAAACCAGTCCTTTGACTCTAATCTTCAGGTGAGTGTTGACAAAGCATCAGGTCACCTGAAGGAGGACTTGGACCATCTGGGTAGGACTTGAGATATATTAGTATGGCCAACAGGTAGGTAGAAATTGTTGTCTAAAACATAAAGTGTTATCATCAGCTATTTGAGAACTTCAACTAGAAGCTAAAAGCAAGACTATGTGGCAGAAGTTAAGACCTTGGATTCTCAGTAAGGAAATACAGGCATATTCCTATTCCAGAAGAACATGACTCATTCTTGTACCTTTTAAAGTAAGCAATGACCGTTTTAGAAACCCTGCTGCATAGCTCTTTTTACTTTCACAATTCTGGTTCTGGAATGTCCAGAGAAGAGAGAGAATATGGCACCGTGTGGGGGTTCAACAGCTGATTTGCCACTGAATTCTGCTTTTAATAAAAGCTTTCAGGCAAATCTCAGCTTAAGGGTCGCAGAAAACTGTTTCTGGAGCACACTGAAAACAACTAATTTAAGGCAAACATGATGGCAAAGCACTGAAGCCTAGGAGGTTCCGGCTGAGAGACATCAGTCAACATGGCCACCTGTCAAAGTAACTTAATCTCTACAAGGTCCTATGTTATCACAGATTTCTTGAAACGAATGCCCCTGAAAGTTATTCATCTCATTCTAGTGATGTTAGCCATAACTGATCAGAGAAACTTCCTGTAGTGTAAAAAGTTCTAAGATGAATATGTAACTTCTGTTCTCTCATCCTTTCCTGCAGAGAACAAGTGTGTTTTGTTGATATTGTAATTAGGAAAGAGAGAGAGACTCTGTGTGTGTGTGCCCATAAGAATAAAGGCAGAGAAGGCAAGGTCAAAGAAGTATGTCTTGCCTTTAAAGGAAATTGAAGTTGGGTTTATAGCAGAAACATCTGATGAAGTATGTGTGTTCACAGATAATCGATAATAGATCCAGGTTAAAATTTCAGGCTCTGTCCTTATCTTAAATCTTTTCTCAGACATAATGAGATTCAGATAAAACAAATCTGAACACTTGTGTATTTCAAAACATTCTGATCAGTTATGTTTTTAACACCATATGGAACCAAATCCAAAACCTTGCTTAACCTCACTCATTACACAGCTGATTTGCATATGCTTTGGACTCCATTAAGGCCAACAAAAAATGTCAGCTACAGCATATAAGTGGCAACTCTTGCTAATTCGTTGATCTTGCCAAAGCCCTGCCAGATGTTTCATGAAGAACAGCAAATATTTCATTACGCTCTTCCTGCCTCCTAAAATTTGTCTGTCAGGAATTGCAAGGATGAATTTTAGTGGTTTAGCACACAAGAAAAACAATCAGCATGGAGGGCTGACATAAACATGAAGCATCACCTTCATCCTACTTCAGAACTCAAACAGGGTTTAAAGGAATTTTTTCATGCCAGAAGGACCTACCAGCCAGGAACATATGACTCCCAGTAGACGGAGGAAAGAGGAAAAACAACAACCATTTGCTCTGATCTAAGGAGATAGCATCGCCTTGCAAAAAGAACATAGTAAAGCACATGTAAAAGCTGCCATTGCTGTTTGTTGTACAATAGATCTAATACTTTTCTGTGTTCCTGTTGTAGGCATTTAATAATGTTTCACCTGTTAACAGTGAGGTGCTGCTTTCAAATGAATACATTTGTTGCTTGTAGCATCTATCAATTCCCAGCAGGGAACAATTTTTTAAATCACTGTTAACATGAGTATTTCCTGAATATTTTATAAAAATCAATTTTCAAATGCCTGCCAAAATGTTTCATGTGTTTTACCTGAAAGTTGAAATTTTCTTTCTTCTTCTGGAAGTGAGTACGTTTGTGTATACTTATATATGCATGTATAAATTCCCACTAAAATTCTTTAAAGAATACTAACACTTCACAGAAGCAAGCATATTCTGAGTGAAAGCTGAAGCAACATAAACTGACAAAATTATTCATTTAATCAAAAATAAGACATGTATTTGGATGGATGGGGCAAATTAGAGTACAGCTTGCAGGGCAGCGAAACAATCACTTCATAGAGAATCACCCTGAGCATTTAACTTCAGTCTCTAATTTCCAACCAAAAATGATAAAAGGTCAGTTTTTGTGTGCAGAGTGACTGAAAAGATATGTCAGGCTGTGCATCAAGTGAAGATTGAATCGTGAGGTTAAAACTTAGGTTTGGAAGATAGGGGGTTTATACTCAGTGGGCTCATAGTCTCTTTGAGCAAACTGCTTTTCCCTCTTTGCCCCAGTTCCCCAGTAACATGGACACAGAAGGCTCCATCATTCCACGTGGCCAGCAATCTTACACCATGGTGGCAGAGCCAGGGTGTGTCTGAAGCCCTCCATCACCTGTCCAGTCTGAATGAGGGTGCAAAGCTGTTTACTTGCCTCTTCTGTGTAAGGGCCTTTCTCTCTACTGAAAGCCATAAGAAAATAGGTGCTTAAGAACCTTCATGAGTCTGGTCCAAAACCTTCTCAAAAACCCAATACTTCAGTGAAGTAAATTGCATGTTTCCAGATCCATTAGGGAAATAAGTGAGTGTTCATGATTCTGCCAGACAGGAATGAAGAGCTTAGCTGGAAGAATGATGAGGATGTAGGACTCTTGCTGACATCAGGAGGAGAGGCTGGTGCTCACTAATACCAAGGATTAGCTGCCAGGTCATATTTCAAAGAGAAACATTGTAATTCTTGCAGTACTGAAAACAACTGAAGTCAGAAAAGCAAAGGGGAGATTATTCAGATGGGAAAGAAACTGCCATGAGCTGCCAGATTTTCTGTACCCAGTCTGGCCTCTGATTATATGATGCTCGGCTAGCCTGTCTAGCAGAAAAAGCCAGATCATACAGCTTCAGGAAACAAAGGCTGAGGACTTGTGCATGCTAGTTCCACTGGAACTGAAAACCTCATTAGCCAGGAAATCTTGTATTTCCTGGCATTTGCCTTTGTATTTATGTTTTCCTAGCTTCTCATTTTGTCTCTTTGCTTCAGGAAGCTGCTTATTGCACCAAAATAAAGTGACATCTGCTCTTCTCATGGTGGATTCTATCTTCCAGGAACAGAAACACTAGGAAAAGACCAGTTCATGGGTTGTTCTGGCTCATTAATTGTCCCCCAAGGCATCAAAAAAGCCCACAAAAATTGTATTTGCCAGTAAAAACAGCACAAATCCAAGTGCTAGTATATAGACTTTACAGTGGAGAAGCATTTGGGAAGGCTATGTTCATGAACGCATAGAGGGTTCCTGACTACTTTGCACTGTGATAGATTCTCTTTTCTTGTTCCTTCTTTTCCATCAAATCATGGGTCTCTACCATTTTTTCTAGAGAATTTTTTTGCTGCACCAGCTTTACATAGGAACCCCCACGATAACACTTCTAGTGTCAGTAACACACAACCCCTTCAAAAAACACTGTACTTGTTGTATGCTGCTGAAGAACCCAGGCTCTTGGAATGGTGGACATAATGGGATGGTAGAGGAGATGCAGCCAAGTCAGACTACCCCTGACTTTACTCTGAGTTTGCCAGGCTTGCGCTGGACTTTCTCCTTTTCTGCACAGCCAACCTGCAGATCAACCGTGTCAGATTTAATGGTGCATGACGCAAGCAATTCAGTATCAAGGAGAAAAAAAAGCATCTCTGAGGCAAGATGGGTTATAAGCTCAGCTCAAAAAGCAGCCTATCAAGAAACATTGCCACAGTGGTTCTGGAAATCTGTAATTTAGATGTTACCTTAAGCCTAAAACTTTGTTTGAAAACTTCTCACAAGCAGACTAGCAAAGCCCAGGAGGATCAGACCAGCCATCAGTCCAGATGACAAAGTAATACACTTAGTGTATATGAAGTGCTGTACACATGAAAGGTACAGGAAGGATGGCAACATTATACAGTTTTATCCTGCAAGGAATCAAAGCTGTTATTACACAGCAGTTTTCTCAGGGCTATTACACTCCATTGCTTACCCACCAATCAGCTTACCTTTCTGGGCTTCCCAACAATATGAATCACTTTTAAATAACAATGCATTTACTTTACATACAAGCTCTGCAGTCTAAAACACCCCATACTTCTTACTGAAAAGGCAAGCAGCCTGATGATTTATCAGGAAAAGGTCTGCTGATGCGCATGGAGTGGCACCAGCATGTCCCAGCTGAGCAACTGAACTCCTGAACAGCATCACTCACCCCTAATTTTGTAGCCATTTCTGAGGCAGGGAACAACATTGCTTTAAATCTTGTCATTTTTAGAACAGAAAGTGAAGAATTGTAAATTCAGTGAACACCCAGCGAAACAATTTCAAGGAATGAAGAATAGAAGAAATACACCGTGTCAAAACCTGGCAAAGGTCTACAGCATCGGTCCTTAATTCTTAATACTCAGAGTATTTTTTTTATTTACTAGTGAGTACGAATTGCTGTGCAATGACAGTTGTTTAATGATAACTACGACAGCGAGAGCCTGTGGCACTTTTCACGTCAGTTTTACACACTTACTCCACAGATGGGCACTATGGCAAGGCATGGTGCAAACTGCAGGCACTCCTGGAAGAGTGATGCCTGCTTGTGTAGTTCTGGGAAAGCACAGAGCTTGGAAAGTGCCAGGGTAAGGTCAGAAGGGCTGTATACACTGATCCAGAGTATCCCTTTGGCAGCCTTTTTCAGCCATTCTCCTAGCAACAGGTCTCAGTGAAAGACAGCGCAGATCCAGCTGCTTGCCTTTCTCTGACACATGTTCACTGCAACTGTCTCCTACCAGTTTAGGAGAAAAAAGCCAGAATTAAATACACTTGCACAATTAGGGCCATATAAACTCTAGTGCTGAAGGTGAATTCATTAAGCAAAATGGGCAAATTGCATGTCCAAAGATGTGATGACGGAGGAGCAAGGCCAGGCACCACAAACCAATAGCTCTAGCTTCAGAGAGTTCCTTCCTTCCACCTTCTTGTGCTGTTCTAGAAATTTCCAGTGCAAGAAATGTCTGTGGAGAGACAATCAAGGAAGAAGAAAACTTCCTGAGCTGTCTATTCTCTTGCTGCTTTCAAGGTCTGCCCCCTCAGAAGCTTGGCATACCCTTCTCCCACGCTACTCCCTAGAGTCAGGAAATGCCAAACATTTCACTCCTTTGAGCTGGATTAACCTAACCCTCCTTAAACTCAGACCTATCCTTTTCCTCTGTTGGAGACTTTGGATTTAGATATCTTTGCTGTACTGGAAAATATCCACTGATAACAAGCAATTATTATTACAAGATATATCCTTAGAGATAGAAATGGGCTGCTAGGAAAGATTGAAATGAAGGGGAGAAGAGAAAACCAAAAATACTATTCTCACTTTACCTGACAGGGTTTTAATCACTTTCCCAGCATTTCATACCCAAGAGCCCTCAGATAACTTCCTGAACAAGACTCAAATGACACCTACCACGTAAAGCACTTGATTCTCTCACGATTAAGCATCATTATTGGAAATGGATGACAGAGTTCAATGCTAATTTCAAATTTAATTTGGTGTTTGAAGCCATTAAAAATATATATAATATCCTCTTCTCCCCATGAACTAGTATTTGGGCCCTGAAGGCAGCATCCATAGCAAGCTAAAAAGACAGTTTGTGGAGTTCCTTCTGTGAGACTTTACAAGTGTGCATTAGATCGAATGATTTATAGAACACATACCTAATATAATGCCTGTGATAAACAGTTTGTGGTTAGGACTGTTTTAAAGCATTAACTATAGTGAGGAGGAGGTGCTGCAGGAGAAATGCAGAGGTTAATGTGCTTGTCTTTCCATTCACTGTGGACCTGCATTTTCAAGTGACAGAAGAAATGAACTGAGCAAACCAACTCTGGCATATGCCAGAATAACTTTGAGGTGCCTCATAACCTCTCAGAGGGTTCAGCGCTCAAGTGGACTGTGCTGGACAAGCAGCGTTAGCAGTAGCCTGGAGAATGCCTGCTGTTGCCCTGAGAAGGACCATGTCTGCTTCAAGGGCAGTATAATTACACACGCTAAGTAGAGATCAATAGCCCCAAAATGAGCATCCCTGACATGGGGCTGAGCAATCAACAGAAGAAGAGATTCTGCCAAAGCACAAGGTAGGAAGGTGGTTAGGGAAGTAAACAAAACAGCAGCTGGCACAGAAAATGGCAGTCTAGACCACAGCAAGGACATGGCCCTCTCGAAGGCTCAGGAGAGGCTTGAGGTAAGATAGGACAGACACAGTGAGGGCAGAAAGGCATAAAGTATGATAGCACATTCACTTCTCAGACACCCTGTACTCCAGGGCTGCTGACCACAGGAACCACAGCAGGATCAGCCTCCCTGGAAATGCTCTTAACATGAGCAGCATTTACGAGGTCTAGAAGTAAGCCTGACAGGCTCAGCAGGAATAGGCATGTGTAGGTGACAACTCTTGCCCAAAGCAGGGGAACAGGATGTTCAGCACTGCTGCCTGGACACTCAGTAGCAGGACTTCCAACTGCTCTCTGAGGTCAATAAGGTAGCTGAGGAGAGCTGGGAATGGAGCTTGCTACAGGAGTGTGTGGGGTTATAACAGCAGCGTGGGACAGACAAGACCATAAGGTCAGGCTTGGGCCAGTACAACATAGGGGTGGAAATTATTTTGAAATATGTAATCCCCTGGCAAGCCTGTATGCGAGATGGGAAGCTCATACCCTGATTGTGGCCTATTTCCAACTCTGAAATCCAAACACTGTATTTTCCCATTTACTTATCCAGTGTTGTTTCAGCACTTAATTGTCTACCTGCTGGCCTGGCCTTTTCTGCCATGCTGTTACCAGGCCATCAATGATATGTCCACCAGGGTGAAACAAGCTTTGAATCAGGTGATAAATTGCTGGTTTTGCTGCAGCTGCTAACACCTCTTAAATGTTTGAACAGTATGATCATACACATATCTAGTAGCTGCTTGGTTATGTTTATTTTGGATGAGGTGCTACACAGCTTCCCAGACATGTGTGTCAAATATTCATAGATAGCAGGCTACTGAAATATTTTTCTGTAGTATTTATTTATAGAATTTATTTATCAACAGAATCAATCTTTATGTTCCTAGCTGCAGCATTACTTGTTGCCTTGCCCATTTTTTCCAGAGAGTGTCTATCTATCTAACAATATCCCTTTTCCTGCAACATCTATTCACTGTACGTCCGTACAAGATATCTTCCCATCTGTACTCATAGTATCCATCTCTTTAATTTTAACTATATATCCACTTCATTTAATGCTCGCCATCTATCTGGAGCACTTGCTGTATCTCCCCACACCATCTCTTTATCTAGTCAATGGTATCTGGCTCTCCATAGTGACTCTCTATCCTTTTCTCTCAAGTCACACAGCACCAGAGTGTAATTATGGATATTGGACAACAACTATAGTTTCCTTTTTTTTCCAAATTGGGCTCAAAAATCACCGATTAATTTATTTGTTTTGACGGAAAGGCTCGATGTGAGAAATGAACTCTGGAAGAGTACAAGTACCTTTGGGTCAAAGACTCTTTCCCAGGCTTATTTGCTTCCCTGCTGCGCGTGAACTGTTAGCTGCTGCGAGGGCAGGGAGCTGCATTAAGCTGCTGTTATCTGAGAAACTCATCTTCAAACAAAGATGCTGCAGTAACCATTGCCTCCCTGTTCTCCTTCTCCTTTCCCTTTCCCCTTCCCTTTTTCTCGTCACAGCTTTTACCTCTTCCGTTCCCCAGCACTCTGCATCCAGTTCCTGCAAGTTTGTCCCTTCCCTTCTGCCCACTTGGCATTCTCAGGACGACAGGTGAAAGTCCCTCCCCATTAAAAATTCACTGCCAAATAAATATTAAAGCAAGGGGAAAAATCCATTTGGCTCTGTGTGATTTATTGTGATTTGCAATGCAAGGCCCAGCACAACAGGTTAAATAGGTTTCATAGCTTATTTACCCACTTCACAGGGGTATGAAGGACTTGGTGACCCTCAGCTCTTAGCCTATGTCAGGGAGACATCTTCTCCCTACCAAGAGCACCAATCTGAATGAGATGGAGAGGGACATGCTCTCAGGGCCAGGAAAGGAAAGACAGTAAAAAGTAAAATATTTTCATGCTTTTTTTCTTCCTACTTTTTTCTCATCCAGATGAATCATGACAAGAACAGTACAAAAGATGGTCAGGTCACCTGGAAGTGATTAGAGAGTCTGTTAAAATGTCAGGAGCATCTAAAAGAAAGGAGAGGGAAGAAAAAAAAAAAAAAGAAAAAAGAAAGAAAGAAAAGCAAGCAAGCAAGTAGAGCACACTATGACAGAAAAGGAGGGAGGGGAAAGCTTGTATGTCTCTGGTTTTGGTTCCCTGAGCAAAGACCCCAGTAGTTCATAATTTTCCTTCAGGCAAGGCCAGTATGGTTCAATGAAAGAATAAAATATACAGCAATTAATGAACAGCTTCAACATTTTATGAATAGATTTAACTCTTCCCCTTGTTTAGAGCTGCTGCAAAAAAGACTAAGACAGATGCAAAGTAAGACAACATGAATTAACCAGTATTGACATGGAAGGAGCAACTGATATTTTCACTGAAGTCAGCAAACTTCCTAATAGCTTATGAACTTTGGAGGGGAACCAGATTTCACCTGGAGAGCAAAGAACCTCTGGAGACCTTCTCTAGAAGTGTCCAAGAGTAGAGACAAGAGATACCTAAATGGAATTTAAAATATTTGGGCCCCAGTGGTAGCTGAGACAGTGTTAGAAATTTGAATTGCCTGCCAAGGGCTGGCACTGTGTTGGACTGGACACCACTCCTCTGCACCAAAATTCCTGGTACACCTCAGAATTTATCCTATCTGTCTTTGTAGAGGGTAGTAAGATTTTTCTAAGAAATGTCTGCGATAATACCAGTGTGTAGATATGTGATGTATATTTCACAGAGGCAAGTGGAAATACTCTAATTTGTTTCGATTTCAGTTCAAAGCAATGTACTGGCAATAGGAGGAGAGACGCAAGTAGCAGACCAAAAAGAAATATTTGAATCCCTGCTTTTTTAGAGACTCTTGTCCCAGCCTGACCACCAGTTTGTCATGTGTTTTTGTCAAACTGCTGTGCGTATTTCCCCTCTTCACCTCTATGTAGACTAAAAGCTATGACTACTAGCCTGTGCCTCGTTTCTTCACGGTGAAGGACAAGAATAACTGTCCACATGATGACCAAGCCTTAGGGAAGAAGGTGAGAGGAGGCAGAAGAATAACCTATCATTCCCCTTTCCTATTCTGGTTGGGACAGTGCAGTAGTGTTTTAAACATACAACATTCATGAAAGAGCTGAGCGTTACAATAATTATAGTGGGGGAAGTTTTCATGTAGAAGCAAGTTGTGAACATATCAATAGGTCCACAGAAGATGTCTGATGTTAGTGCTCGGCTCCTAAAGAAGTAAGCTAATGCCATGCCCAGACTCAGGCCAAGGAGCATAGGAAGAAGCAGCAGTGGAAGAGGGAAAATGCTGAATGATGAGATCGGGGGTCAGCTGCTCAAGAGGTTTTGCCCAAATGTCTCTCCTCATGTTCACCTAGATCATGGAGTGAAGACAAAGTATGTACTGATTGGAACAGGATGTGGAGACACTCCAAAGGTAGATCAGAAAGAACAATCCATCTCAGCTGACTGGGCTATATAATCTACTCATTGTGAGCAGATGGGTTATGAGGTCTGCCATCAGTGATGAATTATATTCATGATAAGTCATTCCCAGCTAATGAGGATCCATTATCATTAGCGGCTAAGGAAGAATAACGGCTTGCCAGGACAGAGTGGGGGTTTCACAATTTCCAGGGAGAAAATTCTGGGCTGGTAGCCACCTGGCAACTGAGTTTTCAGGAAATGGAAAACTTTCCAAGATGGATACCTTCTGCTTACTTCAAGCCTTGGCTTTTAGTTTCCTTGGGCAAGCTCAGGAGAGGGAATGTAAGAGGAGGTGGAGGAGAAGGAAGTGAAGGAAAATAGTCGTAACTGTATTTGATAAGACTGTGATTAAATCAAGGTCTCACTCTAATTACACTGCATTTAAATAAACTTTGCCTGGTAAGTAATTGTAATTAAACTGCAATTAAACATGTATTTATACCACCATTTCCTCCCCTGCACAGCTGTCTGTTTCCGCCTCCTGTTGTTGCTGTCTACCTGCCAAAACCTCTGAATTTAGCACTGGAGACTTTACATTTCCTTGGACTTCCCAGAGGAAATGTTGTGGGGGGCAAGTTCTGAGACTCCCCCCATGCTCCCCCAGCGCAATCAGCTAAAAGGAGCTTCTGCTTCTCAGCTGTGTGTGAAGAGAGATGCAGCTGATGCTGTGATAAACTAGATCTGAGGACAAGTTTCTGAGGGGTGGAGATATGAATGAAGGGAACTAGGTGTCTCTTTTCCTCTCACAGGAAGCTGAAAAGGTACATATTTCCCCCTTTTTGAAATTTCTTTACATTTGGGCTAAAAATAAAGCTCTCTTTCTTGCCTTCTATAGAACACCTTTGATAAAAGTGGATTTTCTAAAGCCCCCAATCCCTGTTTACTGTATCATGCTGGTGCTTGCACATCATTGTACATGACATGGAGCGAAAGAGCTCACTTGCCTACACAGTACCAACAGGTGAGTGTCCAGAGCTGGGAATATAATTCTTGAGCTCTGTTTTCAGCTTTTTAGGAGTATTCACTATCTCCAACTGTGTCTCAGTTTCCTTTATTTGCAGCCCTGAGCTACCTATACGTAACAACCCTACGGGTGGTCTTTAAAGTTTACTGCAGTTCTGAACAATTGGGCTAGGTAAGTCTTTTATAGAAAAACAGAAGATTCCAGCTATTTAAAATGGAAACTGGTTCCTGTTAGAAGTCTGAAGGCAGTAAGGAAGGGAAAGGAATGCAGGGAAAAACAAAAGAAGAAATAAACAGCTAAAGGGAGAGTGATAAAAATATGGAGGTGAACACGTATCACAGTGCAAAGGATGCCTGGGGCTAACAAAACCAAAACAGCTTCTCTACCCTTCCTCCTTCCTTACCAGAGATGATGGAAAACATCTCCATTTGTGCCTCTGCTATCACATACCTCTAATTAAGGGACTGGAGAAATACCACTGTCACCCTCATCTGTTTGTGTTCAGTTGCTGAAAGGACACCATGCATCTCCTTGACAGCTAGTCATTACAGCTTCGTATGAGCACTCCTCTTTCCACCAGAAGTATCGAGCCCTCTGATAAATACCTCAGACAAGACCCTTGCTACATTTCTGTTACTTAAGGGAGGTGAGCCATGAAGCCCTTACAATGGGAAATCACTGCCGGGAGGGTAAAGGCTCTGATGGAGGAGAGACTGAATGATAGACATGCTAGCAACATGCTAGATAATGCTGCTGCAAAAGACACACAGCAAAGGAGAGAATCCATATGCACACATGTGGAGTGCCCAGAAGCGCATATAGGCACAATGTAATATAATAATTTAAAAAATCCTTATTATCCAAAAGTAGTTAAATCTATTTGGTTACTGGTAATTTTACCATGACTGCTGTGTTGTAAGCTGTATTTACTCCCTTCCTCCCTATTCTCCTTCAGACATTTCTATTTTCTTCCGGAATAACTGGTCTCAGGAAGGTTCTTATGCCAGGTATTAGTGAAAAAGAACAGAACAGTCACCTTAAGCTTGACTTTCTGATGTGACAGTAGTCAACCTGATCTGGTGTGGTCTGTCACATCAAAGAACATAGATCCCAAGGCTGTGACTCTCATTTTCCTTCCAAACCTTTCTTTAACCTACAAACCTCATGTCTACTTCCAGAAATAGGAGACAAAAGCAATACTACTGGAGTGACATTTATCAGAGGAAGGCTTGGACATTTCTTTCCCTGCAGACTCTTACTCCAGAATCACTGTTTATTTATCAGTTAGTTCAGCAACATCATTCACTCATAAGCAAGCTGATCTAAATGGTATATCTTTTGCACAACATGAATCCTTACTTTCTAAATCAAAGGGGTGAAAACCCCCAAAGGCTGGCATCACCCATGGTTCCCCCACATAGCTCTGTGGCTCACATCCTTTTTAATCAGGAAACAGTGAAAGAAATGCCACATTTTTAAGGTATGTGAACTGCTGCCCTCTCTCCCTTTGGCAACCGGCTGCCCACAGAGACATACCATTGAGTCCAGGATTATTTTCAGTTTGATTCAGCTCTCCTTAGAGGTGCAGTCAAAGGATGCAAATGACCGTCACAGGTCAAAGCCCAAACCTTCCCTTCTCTTTAACAGCTCTGTGAGTGCCTCAGGCTTTTTGTTTTCACTTGCAGTGAACTCCATTCTGCCAGTAATTTTGTTCTGCTATTAGGCAGATGGAATAATGTGAACAATTATCAGCTCTATGTGCATTCTCTATCTATTTTATTATGAATACATCTATTTGCAATCATGGATGGCCTTCAAGCCCCTTACAAGATACCTAAGAGATCTTTCAGAACTGAAGCTTGGGCAACAGTCTTCTGAATGCTTGGGACCCAGTGTCGAGCAGCATGGATGGAATTCCCTGTTATTGCAAGAGAAGACATTCCTGTGCCAGTTTGTCACACACATCCACCAGATCCAGGCTGTGAACTGCAAGTACAGTATGCACAACTGCAGACGCATTTTATTCCAGAACCAAATAATCACAACGAATCTTCACTTTCATGTTGCCTTTGATTGGCTTACTGGAATCACAGTGAACCACGGGCAGATACAAATATCAATGAGTGCAGCATCCCTTCCCTTCTGCAATAATTTGCACTGGAGCAGTAGACAGCAGCTAACAAAAATGTTTCAGTGCAGGGGCTATTTTCTTCTCAATGGCCCACTACACAGATGATTTTCACACTCTAGACCATCACCCAGAGCTATTGATAGGAATAAACACTTTGCTGTTGACTTAGCTGTGGAAGGAATAAGGATCTAGTTCCTGGCAAAACCCACTCTGAAATCCCAGAGTAGAGGAGAGCTGTGAGGGGTAACAAGCAAACCAGAACAGAAAGTCTGTGATGGTAGAGGCAGAAGGCTAGGAGACGTTATCCTTCATTCAGCATGCAGATGAGCTTCCCAAGCAGGAAGCAAAATGGAGAAAAGATGTCTGACGCATCAGATGTCATCTCTGCTGTCACTCATACACTTTAATTACCCTTAAATCAAGTGCTGTAGCTTCCCCAGCCCTGAAATACATGCCGTCTGTCTCCTTATACACATAATAAGGCCTGGAGGGATTTCAGAGACTTTAGCCTTGCGTGTCTCCTTGCTCTGATCCTCGGGCTTCTTTTACCATAAAATAGCTAAAAAGCATTGAAAGGCACAACCTTATTTTTATAAATCCCTGTTCTGCTTTGCCAAACCTAGCTGAGTCAATGAATGACCAAGACTGTGATTTGGATTCTTTTGCAGAAAGTGTATTTGTGTACTGCTGTTTCCTTATGTCATCATATACTTGTTATGCTGCTTTTTACTCCAGTCATATCTAGCCAAGGAAGCAGTCACAGCATAAAATTTGGAATATTTCTAATTTACATGAGATTTCTAGGGATAGGCAAAATCTTTTGAAAGGGAAAAAAAAGAATCCCCAAACACCTGTCCTCTCCCCAGACTCCGGAGTCCAATCAAAATTAGTTCCTCCTAAGGGGAATTAAGGTTATGAAAATGTAGCTGAGCTCTCTCTTTTTTTTTTTTTTTTCCATTGCTATCTCCAGTTCTTGGGCTTCAATTTGCTAGCTACTGTGCCTTTCCATACCTGGAGACATGTACAAAATGAAGCACTAAACCATTGTAAGAAAGAATGGAATCAGATTCAGGTAGTTTAACCACTTAGAATTAGGCATCTAATCTAAACTAAACCCTTCAAAAATCAATGGAGAAAGGTAATAGGTACATCGTAGCCATAGGTAAATAAAAGTTATTTGATTAATCATTTTTAGCAGTGCCTTCTTCTCATCTGTTCATGAACTACAGAAGATGGTGCATAACTCTGTTCAGACACCCAAATTTTACACACATACATTTTGCAAAGCATCCTGCTGTTGAGAAGGGACACCTCAATGAGAGGTTTCAGCAGAGATAGATGAAGGGTACTAAAATGGTCAGTGCAGAAAGAGATGAGCCTAAACTACTAAATCCACATATTCTTGCCAAGTTCAGTACCAGGGGTGTCTGAATATCCTATATCCTGAATTTTGGATATACGTCATTGAACTAGGGAAGGTCTAGAACATTCAAACGCAATAAAAAAAAGAAAGTCTTTTGCTTAGGTCCATGCTTGCTTTTCTCTGCAAAGACATTGAACATGTTTTGCCTTACACATGATGCAAAGTGAGAGCAATCCTACTCCCAAGAGCTTGCACAGGAGTGGGCTGGAATATAAAAGCTGTATAATCATATATTAAGTGGCAATACAGTGTTATCCTGAAAATCTCAGCCTATTAGCAAATGATGGTCTTGCTAAGAAACATGCTGTGTGGTTTAATGGCTCCGTCTTGCAGGATATTTGTTGTCCCATCTGGATATAAGGAGATGATCCAGAGTCCAGGTTGAGCAGTCCTTGAGGAGGAGACCTGGGTTCAATATAGTTTAAGTGGAAGGCGTGGGCTGAATTTTTTAGTTCAATTTGTGAATAAATGAAACTAGAAGGATGCCACCTGCTTGGGATGTAGTCCAAAGTAAAGAGAAAGAAAAACATTGCAGGAGCTTATGATATTATAAAAACCCCATTCTTTAGTTTGATTCCAATCTTGGAAGCATCCACAGGAAATACATCTACAGGAGGGATCTGAGAAAGGAAAGGACAGTGCATTAGGGAATCTTTTCTACTTGTTGAAAAGAAAGCCCATTAGAATGTAGGGGTGTAAAAAGTTTGGGAAAAGAGTGGTATTTTAAAATTATGATTGTAGCAGACCTATTGGTTCCTAATAACCTGGCTCTTCTCTGTTGCACAAAACTCCAGCCCCTTTCTACAGTAAATCTAGTTTAAAGCTCTCCTTACATAGGTCTAGCGAGCTTGTTAGTGAAGATCTTGCTGCCTCACTTGGCCATTTTGTGCCTGTGCCTGAAACTTGAATAGGAAGAGGTGTTTTGGATAAGGATGGTGATGCATTTGTAGTACTGTGAAGAAGTTAGCACATTCACAACCCACACGCTCGCTACATCTATCTGGTGCTACCACTTCACTTTGTGAGCTTCTGATTACATTTCACCAACATTACTGGGTAATGATAGAATCATTATGGTTGGAAAGGACCTCTAGGATCATCAAGACCACCCTTCATCCCAACGTCTCCCTAACCACTACACCATAGCCTCTACTCGTTTTTTAAACACCTCCAGGGATGGCGACTCCACCACCTCCCTGGGCAGTCTGTTCCAGTGCCTAACCGAGAATGATAAACAATAAACGGTGAGCATGAAATATGACTGCTGACCTCACATATGTACCCATAATAAAGAGTAGAAGAGATTTCCATGAAGCATAGGAAGCAAATCAATATCTCACCTATGATGTGAAAAGCAGTCTGGTGTGGTTTCCAAGAACTCACTGAATGTATAGGCTAAATCCATCATCTGGCAGTGGCATGCCATGCACTGGTTCTGAAATGCTGTCACCTAAGCATCAGCACTGCACATGCCTACCATGTACATCAGATCCTCTGGTACGTGACTTGAATACTTCCCATTTGTCTCACTTCTCAGAAATGCTGAGCATAGGACACAAAATCAGCAAGAGCAAGGCATGCACAGCAAATTTGAAAGCAATGTCACAGGTAGGTAAATATCTGGGGAAGGAATGAGCTGCCAAACATCAGCCCCTTGTCTTCTTTGAATATTTTCTTCTTCTTTTCACATATGCACATGCTATAAAGCCTGTTTGTCTGTTCTCTGCTTGCTCAATGAATCTCCAAAGCCTCCTGTGCCCTAGCTATGATTCATTTCTGAATAATTTCATGAAAGACAAACATCATGTTTCCAGTTCCACACATTTGTCCGATATTGCTGGGCACTTCATCATTTGGAAGCAATTTTTTCCCACTTGTCTCAGCCTTCCCTTTCCCTCCTATACATGTAGAACCATTGCCCCTACATTCTGACCCCTCAGAGATTGCAAATCATTTTAAGTGGAGGAAAGGTTGAGCTCCAGCTTTGTGCTTGATGCATTCTGTTTTAGTTGCTCGTGCTGTTCCAACATCTGTCATATCCTCCACAGCAGTGCAATCAAACTGTCAGGGCTGAGTGAAGTTTTGCTGATCCAATCTGCTCCTTCTGTGATTCCTGTCAAAAGCATCAGGAGGTGGTAGATACAGTTGTGTGCTCTTTAAACAACAGATCTTTATTTTTGCACATTAGAGGAACTGTTATTGTTTGTTTCTCTTAAGCTCACAAAGCACTCTCTTTGCTTGCAAAGCGTGTTCCAACGTGGTTGTGATCACAAGCCACGCTGTGCTTCCCAGACTCTGCTGCGTTCCTGTGGTTCCCTAGTTTTACATCCCCTCTTCCCATGTGAGGCCAGAGTGCATAAATATCTCTCAATCTTGCTGGTGTCTGCAATTCCATAATACATCTTGGAAGAACCCGAGAGGAAGTTACTTTTTGGATCCTATGTTGTTATTAATGAGGTAATTAAGCCAAAGGGTTGTGGAGGAAGGGGAAGAGAGTCATATTTTAATAAGCTCCCTTCTGGATACTGCACTGTGGGTTGCCAGATGAATGTTATTCCCTGTTAACAATACCAAAAGGAACGGATACTAATTGATATTATTGATACTAATATGATTAATCAGTTTGCCTAAAAGGACAGGATGTTCTTTCACCATTTAAAAAGCATGTACATTTGATGTACCTTAATAACTGAAAGAATTAAGAAAAAAAATATTCCATTTGTGTGCTGTGAATATGCAGCATGTATTTTTAAACAGCTTTCCAGCATGATGCACCTTTTCACTTGTGACTGAAGCCTTAAACTCTTGCTTTGAAATGGAAACGTATGGTTTTATCATTTAATAAAAGGAACCTGAATCTGAGGTGAATTGTATGGTTCTTCCCCATGTCTGTGTGTGCCTCGTAGCCTATGGCTTTCCCATCAAGGCAAAAAGTCTTCTAATTACAGCAAAGCACCAATGGAAAATGGTGTCCTCTTCTCTGATACTTAGATTGACTGGTGACTGCTGCTGTGATGAAAATGCAGGTTCAAAAACACTTTGATTCATTAAAGAAAAGAATGTTTAAAAAAAAATGAAAACCCCTAAGATAACAGACTTTGGTTCCCTAATACATTTGCTTCTCTAAAAATCTCCATCCCAAACCTAACTGGTAGGAAAATATGTTCAACTTTCCATGATCTTACTTTACCCCCTTCCAAAGCATCGCAGCCAGGGACTGGATTATTCTCCCTCAAATAAAAAAGAAATCTGAAAGCCTTGGCAGAGAAGAATCCAGTGCTGCATATAGGAATGAAAGGATTGGCTCCAACTTCGAGCTTGGATACTGAACTTTAAAATACACACACGCTAAGTAAAACCATATATTAATGACAAACTCTTGAGTCCAAATACACAAGGTTCAGAGCTCTGAAAATCCCACTTGGTATGCAGTTGTCATCACCACAAGCTGCTCTTTTCTCTTTTACCTTTTTTGGCTTCTAACTATGGCTGTTCTGTAACCCACTTTTCAGTTAAAGTTCAGTGTGAGAATAAGATAGATCCTAAGACAGTCTCCCAAGCAAGTACAGTAAAAGGTATGGACACTCAGAGCATGCTTCTGAAAATCTGTCTCATGTGACCTAAATACCTACTGTAAAATAAGGAAGAGGATAGAAAAGTGAATGGCAGCACTTCCATGAGACTGAAATCTTAGCAGGTTGGTTCTACATGGGAGGCCTATTCCAGCTACTGATTACACATCTTGTCACACTGTAAGAAGTGACTCCAGCTGATGTTAAAATTTCTTTTGGATCACATCTGTGTCGTATGATGGAGGCCAATTGTGAGCTTTTTGGCAGCTGTACAGAGTACTAAGTATCCACTAATTTGAATTCTTTTCTGAGAGTATACATCTTTGGGGAATTTACTGCTTGCTCACCTCTGAATTGAAGTAATATAGAACACAGAAAAACAAAATTGAAGGGTGCCTTATAACAGAAGCGTCAAACAAGAATTTTGGTGGTCACAGGACCTCTCCTTATAAACAAGATCAGTTAGACCAACTGAAGTGAAAAAGTAGTCAGGGAAGAAGCAGTTGCTGTCTCTGAGGAGTAACCACCCTCCGAGGAAAAGAAAAGCATATTAAAAAGTTTGACTAGAACAATGAGTTCCCAACTGTTATGTGAAGTTGAACTTTTAGCAGTGCACCCATCTTGCACTTGAAAGGAAATAGAGTTTGGGAAGTGAAACAGAAAACAGGAATCTCTGGCTGACATGGACCGGAAAATAAGAACATCCCTAGGCTTTTTTTTTTCCTTTTATTTCAGGTTGGAATAAGAGGAAATTAAAGCTGAGTTGGCCAATTAGCCCCCACAATCCCCAAAGGCAAGAAAAGATCTTTTTGCGGGAAAGCCTTGAGGTGAAGCCAATTCAATTAGTTTCCACAGCAAAACTGTCAAGACCCAAAAAACTAGGTGGAATAATGAACTGATTAAAACCTGTAATTGCAATTCAATGGAGGAAATCATTAATCACGGAGATGGCAACATTCTCTCACTTCCAGACTCTGCTCGGATGAGTTGCCAACAAAATGGACTGTAGGAATAAAGGGCTAATGTAAACTGGAACAGGAGTATCCTGGATAGAAATTCATGTGGTTCCATGACTGACCTGAGGAGAAGAAAAACCTTCTCTAGACAATGAAAGAGTGATAAAAAAAGGTATAGGCATATTTTTTTTCTCATTCTTAATTCTTCAGCTCTCAGTGGTTAACACCACACATTAGAAAAGCTTAAGGCCTGAGCGTCAATGAGGCCCTGGACCACATAAACCAAACTCAAAGTCATTTCTTCCACATTTGATTTCTTATGTTTCTAATATTCTCTCCTCTTACCCTTTTCTCTTGCCCACCCCTCCACTACAGGTGCTTTTTCTTTTTTCGTCTTCATAACAGTCACAAACTGCATGTGATGTTCCCAAAGCAGTTAGTACCTGAAAGAAAGGGGTAGACTCTTTGCCAACTGGCAGTTCCTCCAGAAATTAAACATTTAGACACCACCAGCATCCTCCACTGACTTCTCAGCTGCTGCAGATGCTGTCAGGACACATGCTGCTTTGCAAACGGAACCAGAAAAAAGAACCTCACTTCTATTCAAACAAAACCTGTTTTCAATCAAAGGTAATATTTTTATCTAAGTTTTTGGTGAGCTGAGCCAGGTCTTCAGGCCATGGCTTTTCATCTTCATCATCTCCATGCAACTCCTTTCTCTCTTGCTATCCCTTCAAGATTAAGCCATCATGATTAAACTCAGGAGGCCAGCAAAGTCAGTCATCTTCTCTTTTGTCAGCCTAGGCTTTCCCTTTATCTGACTCCTCTATATCCTATCTCTAAAGGGAAGGGTTGCTGCTGCTGGAAGTGTCAGGCCAGGCTGGAGTGAGAGCACGCAGGATGATAAAGAGAAATGCGGTTAGAAGAGGTCTAAAAAGCCAATATTGCATCAAGTATGCGTAGCATATAAAACTGATCAGGAAATTATATTGGGAATTTAATGATGGGAAGGGACTACTTCACTTATGCCAAACCAGAAAGAAGAGGAAAAAATTGGGTGTTACTTCGTATTCAGAACCGATTTGTCAGCAGGTAGTATTTTCTGATGGTTAGATACCATTTAACCTAAAATTCCAGTGAACCCTGCAGGTGTTGTAATTTACAATGTTACCACTAAGTGGCTCTTTTACAAAAAAGGAAGGTTCAAACCGGGACATGAAAGTTGTCCTGCTGGGAAGAAGGAATGTGAAGAAACAGGGTGAGAATGAGTGAAAGCTTCTCTTAGCCTACCAGACTCTTCCCCTGGAGAGCTCTGGAGAAGAAAAGCTTAATTAATTGTAGCACCATTGAAGCTCTGCAGAGAAAAAGCCTATTAAGTCATGAGCTCCATCCTTCAGACTGCAGCCCAATTCCCAGGGAGCTACTCAGGGTAGTGTTCAGTGTCTCTAGTGACAGGGTTTCTGGAAATACCAACTCATTGAAACAGTTGTGTCTTGAACAGCAAAAGAGCTCCAATAACTTTGGGAAGGAAAAGGCATAATTACAGATCTCATAGTCTGTAAGACCCTTCTCAAGTACTGGGTCTTTGCTTAAGACGAAGTAGAAGACATAAGAAAAGTAGAAAGTGGAAGAAGGAACAGGGAAGGTGGATTTTCACATGCTCTTTGGCTCCTGCCAAATGAATTCTTCTTCCCTCCAAAAACATGTTTCCAATTAGAAGACTGTTCTTCACTTCAGATGTGAAAGCCATAGAAAGCCACAGGTAGACTTTCTGGCTCTCACAAATTATTGCAGCAAGCACAAATGCAACTTGTTATAAAATGCCAGATCTGAGTTGTTTGCAAAAGGTACATGCTTTTGAAGTTACTGCAGACATACCAAGCTACTCTGCCAACAACTTCACTTTAAGAATGAATAAATATGGCCTTGAACTAATGTGATGCTTTAATGGACTGGCTTGCTCCCTCTGCAACTTCCAAATCTTGCTCTTAATATATATATCAATCCATTATTTATTTATTATTAACTTCTGTTGCCATTAATGATCTTGGTTGAGGTTTATCTGTCAACTAACCTATCTCAAGGGAGGAAAAAAAAAATCAACCCAACTTGATTTAAAGGATGCAGCTTCTCAGTTGTGAGAGCAATGTGGGAGTTTAGAAGTAGGATAGCAGCTCCAGGGACAGTTTAGAGGAATTTGGTTTAGTGTGAAGTGAGGGTGAACATATTCCTTTTGCCATGGAGAAATGAAGAGCTGCATTAAGCAATCCATACTCTGGACTCAACAATGCTTCCTGAAGGACTAGATGGGAGGTAAAAACATAGGTTCAGTCACTTCTGTCTGGAAAAAGCCTTCCCATTATTTCACTGAACGGAAAACTGCTGCCTCCAGGATGCCTTGAGGTGTGATATTTTCAAGGTGCTCTCTGAATTCTTAGCCCTGTTACATGGAATAGTATCAACAAGATTCTCAAAGTAAGCTCCCAACAGCATCTTATTCCACAAAATTTATCTGATCTCATTTCCTGCACAGAAACTTATTTCAAGCCTTCATTTTTTCTGACTTCACAGGAGTGGGTGGTAACAAGCTACCTTATGTTCATCAGGGATAAGAGAATGTACAGAGGCAGCATCTTGCCACACTTATGCTGAATCTCCACTGTCCTGTTCGCTTGGCAGAAACTTGTTCACATAGCCAGCTCATAAAGGGTACACGTAAAGTGACCTGTGAGGTTGGACAGACACCAGGATGATTCTAAGGTAGTTGGGGAGTATATACTGAGCACTAAAGACGAAAGTATAGAACTGAGACAGATCTCTGGGGCTCCCAGACCATTTACACACATCCTGGCTTCTCTATTTCAGGATCCTGGAAAACAAAACAATTTAGAAGACAATCAATGTCAAGATCCATTTCTGGAGTCTCCGCACTCTGCTGTTGCTTTCCAGGTGACCTCACCAGTCTTTCTGAAACTTCTAACACCCCTCTGGGTCCCACAGAGATCATGCTGCGATGTGTTTACATTGCCTTTCACTTCTGTTTTCAAGACCTTGGCCATGTTTATTGATTTATGCTTTGTTTCACAGCACTGCATTTCTGCTGAAGGTGACCCCACGTCTCCCCAGAGTGGAGTGTTACTCTTTAGAGGTCATGCTCTAATGCCTGCCTGGCTCCTATAAAACACCACTCTCTGAACTGCTCCTGATGGATCTTCTGGCCAAGAGTTCTGCTTATAACACATCAAACACGGTTTGAAAATGAGCACAGACTGACTGCCTTGATGAGGGGAAGCTGGGATTACGTCAAAGTTCTTTGTGTTTTAAAGGTCAACACATCAACTTCTCCAACAGGTTTTCCTATGGCTGTAGCTGCAAACCTTTTGCTCAATGTAATCAAACAAATATGCCTTGAAAAGTCTTGAGTTGGTAGAAAAAGATCTCCTAGAGAATTAGCATTAGGGAAATGAAACATTCTGCCTTCAGAACACAGGAAGAAATCAACTTTTGTCTTTAGAAATAAAATGATCTTGCTATTTCTCAGCTCTCCAGCTGCCTACTGGCTACTGATAGAGCTCCACTGGAGACAAGCTTTCAAATAATGTGTTTCTACAGATAGGGACAGCAACCAATATTTGAACTCTTTATTAAGCTGTTAATTTTAAAATGTATCAAGCACGAGAGATATGTCACCTTTATGTTTAGTATTTAAAATTGAGATAGGAACCAAAGTTTACTCATCTGGGCTTAAGACTGTCAACAGTACCATCCAACAGACGCGAGACCTCAAACACCACTGTGTTACAATATGCCATACACATACCTACTGCGTAGTGTTGACATCCTAATTCCCATTATTGGAAAGCTTTTCAAACTAACTGAAACTTTTTCTTCATCCATCCAAACCATCATTACTTGCACTATTACATTTAGAGAGCAAATAATTCACTTTCCTAAAACAATTCATATTGTTCTCTAGAAGATGTTTACAGACTTCGACCACATCCTCCCAAGTTCTTTTCTGGGCTACACAGATCTAGTTCCTCACGTCTCCCCTCCCTCCATTTTTCTAATCCCTCCAGGGCATGGCATTATATGTACTTTTTTCTAGTTTTTCGTTTATCTCAAAAACTATGGAGGGTGAGAATCACACACTATTACTAAGTGCTACAAAGAAAAGCACAGTAGCTAACAGTGCCAACAGTGTCTATGTTTAGGATAGTCTGAATAACAAAAGGCAAAGTATTCCAGCCGTACAACCATGATACAAACTGATATATATCTGAAAAAAGATCTAGTAAAAAATACATCTTTATATATCCTCACAGAATTTCATCATGTGCTTTGCTAAGGATTGGGAAGAAGTCATGAAGAATGACACTGTCTTATTTATAAATTATGGTAGAGAGGACAGACAGGAAAACAGGAAAATTCAATCTATATTTTTTCTCCTAGAGAAAAAATGCTTTGAAGTATAACAGAATCAGTGTGTTTGTGTCACCATTTTCAGAGTAACATAACGCTGCGTGATGGGATTACAGTGTTCATATCAACACCTGACTTTCTGAAGTTATGTAGAGCCATCAAACTGCAAATGCTGAGTCATGTATACTATGATGAATGAGATCTACAGGGTTGTTCACCTGATAAACTGAATGATGTATCCATAAAAACAGTACTACCTTCACAAGTTTGCTGGCAGCCCTCCGTGAAATGCCACCTCTGGCTGTGTACAGACTGCTAGGAGGATGCCAGGCCAGGCAGGGATTCAGGGAGAGAGGAGCAAGCATGGATCACCACTTCCTCATGGGCATTGTTGAATTTGGTCTTTTGCAACACCAAACAAAACCCCAAATATAAGATTATGAAAAGGATACAAGACAGTAATAGAGATAATATTCTGCCATTCTGTGTAAAAGCAGGTTTTATCCTTTGCTGGAATAATGTGCTCAGGTTTAGTCACTAAATAAGGCCAAGCAGAAAGAGACACCGTGGAGGACAGCAAAAGTAGATTGCATTATTATACAGGGGGTAGAAAGTAATCCATTAGAAGAAAAATGAAAAGCTTTGGGGTGATGAGGGGTAGAAAGTAAGAGAGGGAGAACAGATATATGAGAGAGCACGGCAGATAATGTCTAGAAGGGCAATTACTTGTTCCCTTTCTCTCTACTCTTTCCCATAACACAAGACCTGGAGGGCAATTTGCAATTAAGGGCCACCTATTGAAAACAGACAAAAATGAATCACTATTTAGCATGTAATTAACCTGTGGAACTCACTCCCACATGGTATTCCATGGACAAAGAGTTCAGACAGAGCTCGAGAAGGATTAGACACTACTAAGAAGAGGTAAGATAACATTTTGCTTTTCACTAGCTTGGATAAAAATAAAATACAAAGAATATCAAACCTCCTGCTTCAGGGCCTAAGTTGTTCATTGTGATGAGCAGCAGGTAAAGCCCAGCAGGACGTGAAAGATGCAGTTCTGCCAATGAAAGCTTTAGTGCACTGCCCTTTCCTATGCATTTCTTGTTACTTATCTCAGAAGCTTACATGGCTCCCACGGTTTCAGTATGTGAGTTCATTACAATCAGTAACATATTCATCATCACAATAGCCTGAGAAGGCACAGAAGAGCTTTGCTCCCCACTGTACAGACTGTGAAAAAAGAGACTTAGGGACATGCTGGAGGTCATGCGGGAGAAGGGAGCAGAGCCCTCTGTGGCACAGAACACCCACTCTATGCATCCATCCTGATCATTAGACCCTACTGCACCCCAGACCAAAGAGCTAACTGGGAAAGAGGATGGTAGCTCCATTATTATGCCCCTTTCAAACATAGTTGTCCCAACACTAATCATATCGGCAGTTTAAATAAATAGCATCCCTAGTAGGATCAACACGATCATTTGCATGAGCCTAACAGTGACCACTGTTTCAGGAACAGCAGTGCTTAGATGGTACCTCCCAGGAAGTTTCTCTGATCTTGTTGATACCCAGCACTATCCCAGCAGTTTTTTTGTCCTTTGGGATGAATTCCAGCTGTCAGTGCTGGATGGTATAAGCTCTCTTATCATGTGATGTTTCCCTCCTGCTGTGACTTATCTATATGGTTTTTAGTACATGTAGCCCACGTAGGGTCAAGGCCATGCAGCTGCTGCATGTGGTTTTTTACCTAAGCAGTCCCAGTGAGTCCAGTGGAACGACTCCCATGGGTTGCACAATCTGGCAATCTTTTAAAATGACAGACGTACAGAAGCTGTGACTTTTCTCCACGTGGAGATAGGTCACACATCTCCTTTTTCAAATGGCTTTATGTGTATTATACCCCTGTGTCACTTATTATATTTATAATATACATTTAATTGAGGCATTTATCAGTCAATCTCTGATGATAAGAAAACTACAGCACTCCTTTAACACTTTTTTTAAAAAAACTTTTTCTTTTCTTGGAGCAGTTTTGCCCCGAGGTAGAAACTTAAAAGGTCCATCATGATCTTTGCTGGAGAAAAGAGTCCACTTTGAAGCTGTGATACAATGAATACACAGGTCATTTTGAGAATAAAACATAAAGACACACTAACCATGAAAGTTTTATTTCCTTCTCAAGTGATAAGCATGTATGAAGGAAAGACTTTTTTTTTTTTTTTGCTACCTTTGGCCTGTTGTGGAACACTTGTTAAAAAAATGTTCCTTGATACCAATCTCCAGCTGGCGTTTCACTTATCTTGAACTCTGAAATGTCACCAGCTTTCAACTGGTGCCACAAAAAGACCTAACTTACATATCTGTAAAAGGAAAAGCTCTATTTTAAACAAGTCTCTTTCTTTCTTCCTCCCTTCCTTTTTTCCTTCCTTCCTTCTTTTCTTTTTTTCTTTCTCTATTCTGCCACTGCATTTCTCCTTTGATTTTGATTTCTAATAAAGAAAAGGCAAGAGAAACAGCTATATGTTATCGAGACTAAGACTACTCTTAATTTGGCTAAGCCCCTAAACCCCTATTAAACTAACACACTTTCTGTTAATCTCATATAGCACAATTTTTTAAACTGATTTTAGCTTGCAATAGGTCCTTCTACTTCACCAGGGCCACAGCCAACTGGCTAGAGGATCCTGAACAGATGCCAACAGCACCCTGCACAAGGTGCTTCTTCAGAAATATAAAGAGATGGGATGGGAAGAGAAAAGTGGATGCTCACGAAGATTAGGAATGAACTGTTTTAATGTCACCTGTTCCAATGCAGCTGGCATCCCTATACTGAAATGTTACCATAAACAGAGAAAAACCTGTCAATCAGAGTGCTTGTGCCACGGCCATGGCCATAACTTCATTGCACAGTAGACTTCCATGGGGCCCCATTCCAAAGCCAAGTAATGCAAGGGATTGAGATATGCTTCACATAAGAGAAGCATGGAAAAATCAAGGGTCCAGCTCAGAATGCTACTGACAAAGATCAGTAGAAAATTGCTTCATTAAGAGATCTTTTTGCAAATTAGTATATCAAACCTCTAATTAAGCACATTCCACAAGTTACTTCACAGGGAAATCACAGGCAAACACAAGTTACAGATTGCTTGATCATTGGCTTGATGGGCACAAGAGGTGCACAGCTCAGTCGTGCAGCTGGACAGATGGATTCAAGGATAATGATTATATCACCCCTTTGAGAAAGAAAGGGCTCAAATTCCATGTTTGGCAAGACTGCCAGAAATTGTCAGTGCTCCACATTACTCTTTAACCTGAACCATCATTAGATAATAGCCTCTGAAGTTCACATTCTGAAAAAGTCATCTGGTTCTTTAATAACACATTTAGGTACAGCACCAGTGAGCCAACATATCATAAGAGGATAATTGTATGGGTAGTTCTTGCCTTTCTACTAGTGTCTTATCCCTTAGATCTAAGCAGAGGACACACTTTCTACAGTACTGCTCATCTGAGCATATCAAAGTGCTTTATAGACGTTCATTATAAGTAATTACCAGCTGGCACGTGTGAATAATTTACAAGGTGGTAGAAGTGAAATTCCTGTTGCTCTCTCACTTTGTTCCTTCACTCCCCACTTCTTACTCTTTCTCTCTTTGCTCTTCTCTCTTTTTCTGGCTAGTGTAAATATGGAATGTCAGTAATTTGAATATCTTCCTAAATCACATCTCTAGGTGCCTATACCTATAAATATCTGGCCCTAAATTTGAGAACAAATCTGAAGCAGAAGCCTAAGACAAAGATCCCTTCCCAGAACCAGCTATGCCAGAGGAAGGGTTTCTGCCTCCAGCTGGTTTTTAGCTTACATGAACTGCTCCAGCAGCACTAACTTACCCTTTTATCCAGGTAAAACACAATGGTAATCACTAAGTAGGTGTGACCTACAAGGCAGTAAGTGGGAGAGAATCTGACTCAAAAGTACACCCTGCTAATACGTTGAGAAAGCCAGAGAAATTAACAGACTTGAACTCATTAAATTCAGTTAGAGTCACTTCTGAATGTCTCATTAAGTCAAACGCAGTTTAAGCATATGAAGATCCTTTATCGATCAACAGGAAAAAATAAAAGTTTTATTTTCCAAATTGGTGGGGGTTTTCCTCCATTTTATGTAGAGATTTTAAACAATTCTGTTCACTCTGTCTTTGCCTTTCATTTTTCTCAGTCAGCTTTGGGAGTCTATTTCCCAGGGCAGTCTACATAGAACAGCCATGAGCTTTTAAAATATAACTGTGAATTGTCATAATTGTCATCTTGAGCAGAGGCTGGGATTTCTGGGTTTTGTTTCTTTTCTTCTTTTTCTTTTTTTTTTTTTTTTCCCTACAGGATCTTAATTGCCTTTTTTCATCACAGATTTTGAAGTAAAGTTGATGCTTGGGGGAGTTTAATCCTTGAATAAGAAAAGAATGGTGATCACTCTCAGACTCTCAGAAAGAAAAGCAACTCAAAGAAACAGAAGTAGAAAGGTGTGGTGAATGGCTAAAGGTGTGACACAAAGCCCAGTGAAGTACAATGGCTGAACACAAAGGAGGAAGGAAAAAATACAGCAGCTGTCTACCAAGCCAATAAGAAAAGGTTGAAATGTTAAATAACAAGAAAGGAAAAAAGGGAGAGCTTTCATGGCAGGAAAAAGAAAGGGCAAAAGAGAAAGAAGCAGCACAATGACAACATAGTCTTAAACACACAGGAGGAAAAAAGAAAAGCATCCAATGATAGAACATACGGACAAAGAAAAATAACCCCAATCACAGATGGATTTCCAAGGCAACATGTAGAAACCAAACAAAAAATAAAGTCAATAAATTAACTAAGTGAATTGCTTAAAATCTCCATAAAAAATGTAAACCCCACAAACATTTTGAAGAAAAAGCAAATAACCTTTTCCAGCTTAACAGAAATTTTGATTTTCTAAAAAGGCCATTTTCTGACACAAGTTTTCCCATTCAGCTGATGTCTACCGTCTCTAGTTATGTATTCCAGGCCCCTAGGGCAAAACATAATCTATCTGTGTTTGAAACAGGAACATCTTTGTTCAGACCTTAGGCCAACAGCAACCAAGGGACCCATCAGTGCTGTGGAGAAAAGCAACAGGAATAGAATAGTAGGGCACATTTTGAATGTCAGATAGTGTCTAAGCAGTCAAGTATACCTAAGCCAAACAGTCACTTTTACTATCCATAACTCATCATGACATCTTCAAAATATTTCAGAACATCTCCCTCCATGCCAGTTGCTATAACAGCTTCCACTGGAGTAAGCTCAGAAGCATCTCCAATATGCAACCTTCTAGTAGCTGCAATGTGTTGTCTGTAGAGCCCTTCAAGGATTTCCAGGTCTTTAGAAAGGTGATCTCTAGCAGATCAGCCAACTTACTGCAATGAGGAATACATAAACAGCCAGACAGTAAAGGTTCATTGCTGAAGTCCTGCTCATGGAAGGCTTCACCCAGGTGGGACTGCCATCAGTATCTCCACGATTGCTGCTTCTCCTCTGTACATGAGCAGGGTTTCACCAAACCATCATTCCCTTCCCAAGAGCCTACACCTGACAAGGCAGCACAAAATCCCCTCCATGCACTAAAGAACTCATGCAGGAGAATGGCTGGAAAGCTGAAGAACACTACAGCATTTCAAAGCTTTGAGCCCAGGCTCTTTTTTCTAGCTACCACAGCTGTGATTAGATGGAAGTATCACTCTGTAATCAGAGCTGCCAAATGGATGGATCAATAGAGAGCTATCAGCAATTAGCACTGTTGTAACTGCCTGGCACATTTTTTATTTATTGAAGTGGCCAAGTCAAGATGCCTGGGGGATAAGCAGTTTCTGGCATATAGACATATAAGGAGAAAGGGAGAAAAGGGATAGCATTGTTCATATTGCAGACCACCCCTTTTCCCTCCCTTCACTGCTCCCAGGCATGTGAGCATGTGTGCACTACATATCGTTACAGAAACATCTGATTCATAGCAGAGGCCTGCTGGCACAGTAGGCTAATGTACCTCTCTTTCACCCTTAGAGTCAGAGCTGGAATAAGTTTGCCAGGCTCAGGGTATTCCCATGTGGGTTTTTATTTGCTTCAGACCGGTATGTTCACTTTCTTCACCCACAAGAGTTTTCATGACTGAAAGAACTCGCAATGTCACAGGCCAGGATTTAGAAAAAATGAGAATTGCTAGAGGGGCAGAACTCAGGAAAACAGGTATAAATCAAAGACTTGGATGCATTAGCAGAGCTACATGAAAAGGCTGTGATGAAAGCGGCTGGAAATATTCAAGTTTGTGCTGAGGAGAGCTCTGTGAAGGCCTGGGACTAGAAGAAGTTGTCATTCAGAACCGTGAGGTAGAAAATTGCTGTGGCCTCTGACCAGCATTATCACAGCCTTCCTTCACATTCACAAACAACATGAAACACACCCAACATTTCAATAATGAAACAAAACACCTTATAGCAAGTGCTGATTTTTAAAAAGCAGTTCTAGCTGTACAATCTATCCCGGTTGGTTTTGCTCTGTTGGTATTAGCTGTTTCTTGAGGCATCATTGCTTCCAGTTTTGGAATGCATTAGTGTTCAGTTCAGCTTTAGGGATCATCCTACAGGAGAGAGGCAGGGTGAATTTTTTAAAAAGCGAGATAGTATTATCATTTTTACACTAGCAGTTACTATTCTTTCTCACAGGAACACCTCCCTGCTGGTACTGTCGATCCAAGTCAGCCCTCACCCTGAAGGGCACTTTACTTCTAGTCTGCACTTCATACATAGCTGTAAGAGCTCAACCATGAAAGGAAGCAGTAGGCACGTCCTATATCCCACCTGTAGCTCTCCGCCTCTCTGCTACTTCACCCAGCTGGAGAAGTTTGGCTTCACTGTGCCCTGACTGAATTAACTCAAGTTCAGGCAAGCTCAGCATGAGCCTTCTCAGTCCCAATAATGAGGCCAGAGGGAATCATTTAGGATGCTGTCATTAGTGCAAATACATAACCTTTGAGTTCTTGTGGGTGATTTCAGCTCTGTTTCCATAGCTGATAAAGAGTCTATTGTGTACTGACTTGAGGCAACTGCAGCAAGCTATTTCAAGTCAATCTCAACTCAGTCTGACAACTCCCCCCACCTCCACCTCCCTTATTTATACCCAACAACTGGACATTGCAAGTCAATGACCATTGACAATATGACACATGGATCTACAGACCTAGCAAGTCTAATATCAACTGAACTGACAGTGCTGGATTCTGGCTACCATCAGAGGAGAGACAAATGTTCCAGCTGCCAATATACGTGCCCTTGCATCGACCTTGTGTGAAGCACCCTCAGCCTGAGGGAGCAATAGAAATCAATTAAAATTCTTTGGAATGCCAAATTCTCCATATCTTTCAGCAGCTTCCTCTCCTTCTTCCTCTGCTACAGATGGACCACTAATCAGAAACCCTTTTATATGTGTTTATACTGCAAACAGCTAAAGCTTTAAGGAATTAACAAGATGGTGGTGTGTGTGTGTGTGGGGGGGGTTGTTGTTTTCTGATAGGATCAGGGATCTCACCTCTTTTTCAAAGCCCACAGGACCAAATGTTCGAAATATTTCATTGATTCTGCAGTTTCCTTTTCCAATCTTGTTTGCGAAAAGCTCTTGAAACTTCTCCTGTACTTGAAGAGGGCATTTATAGTTGTCACTTTTGCCTACTCTGAGCATCTATCCTCCCCAGGAATAGCTTCTCCCTAGAGTCAAAGAGGACATCTGATACTTTCCAAGAGGCATGTTTGCAATAAAGATCTGCAGAGGCTCTGTGAAAGTGTGCTCCAGCCCTTCTGCCTTGCTTAAATGTTCCTTCAGGGTACACTTCAGCTGACAGAGGAGCTCTGGCCAGACTGTAGCTAACCCCAGGATCTAGAGCTACCAGTAAACAGAGGTTTAGCACAGCTGAGAATCAAGCCTTAGGTCCCAATGTAGCTCATCCCTACTACTCCCTAAACTCAAAATGTCAATTAGCAGTGAACGCAGACAGAGGTCTACTTGAAGTAATCAGAAAATGACAGATCATTTCCTATAGCCCACCCAAGAGCTACACAACAGCAAGAATTTTGCATTAATGTGGGCCTGAGCTGCAGCTGAGACAACTGTCTTGAAGTGCAAGGATCCCAGTTGTAGCTCTTATTCTTCAAACCATAAAGCCTCCCATAATACACTCTTTAGCAAATTAATTGTTCAACCATGGGAAAGCACTGACTGTCTTACCACTTTCAGCTTCCCAGAGTCAGACTCAGAGTAGGGACCAGAATATGGGAGTACTGTGAGTGTGGACTGGACAATGGGACAAAACATAAAGTGAGAAGAAATCTGCTCAAAATAACAGTAATAAATCTGAAAAGCACTTAGTCTCTCTCTACATAGTTGGTAGTATTGACAAACTATATCTCCTTTGCTTATTCCACTATTACACTATCAACCAGACTTTTGGACGCAATAAAAACTCTTTATCTAGTATGGGTATACACTGAGATTTGAAATTACTTTTAATGACAAAATGCAGGTTTGAGTGCTCTCACTGGCATATGCTCAGTCTGAGACATTAACATCAAGAGATGCTCTGAATACGCCGCGGTCCTTCATTGCTCTCAGAATAGTAGATGATGTCTGCTAAAAGGGCACTGTGATTTGCTGGTCAGAACCTTAGCTTTAAAGGGAAAAAGTACCCCCAAGTTTGCAAATGGCTTGTTTCTTTATTACAAGCTTTTCACCCATCTTTACAGACACAAGTCTGTAACTAATGACTGCAACAGACTCACTAGAGACACTGGAGAATTTGATGCTTTAGCATAACAGCAACCACTTGTCGCTGAGCAGTGATTATCTTGTCACACCAGTGTTTCCTTCTCTTAGGCAGAGACGGTTAAGTTATCTGGAGAATGCCTAAAACACACATTTTTGAGAGGGAACTGTGAGGTGATGGATTATGGGAGACTACCAACATAGGCACCAGAGCCATTAGGACTGACTGAGGTCTGATTACAGTTTTGCATAGCGTAAGGGCACAGCTGAAGAGGTGTAATTTAAAGGCTCATTGCTTGCTTCCTACCCAATGTTGTGCGAGAAGGAAAAACTGCTGGAGTCTGGTCCATTTGAAATCACTTGTTTGTGTTCTACTATGGAATAGTCGACAAAATGTCATGAAATACTAAGTAATGAAAATGCTTGGCTCATTCTGAATTGCTTCAAAGTGATCAGCCAGCAATTGGAAAAATAGAGCTGGAACTGATGGAACATTCCCTGCTATTTCCTTTTTCTAACTCCCCTGAAGCAGGAAGCCTGCATTTCATTACTCTCACTTTCCTGAAGAGAACTAGCTATTTTCTTATGTGTTTCCTTATGCTGTTTATTTTCTGCCCTGCAAAGCTACCACTAGTGCATGCACATCTTGCAATACAGGATCTCTATAAACCAAGAACCGGATTAGCAAAACGAATGTCACCTTCTGCCACTGAGAGATAGAGGCTGGAAAGAAGCAGGTTTTATTTCCATAATGACCTTTGTTTCTGTCTCTGCTCTATTACTTAGGAGCAATCTCATTCAGACACAGCAGCCAGGACTGGTAGAGCACGTTTGTGCTATTAACTTAGATGCCGACTCTATTCTGACCCAGATAGAGAGCTGAGCAGCTGATTTAAGCTTTCTGAGTTTTCACACGTGTGGGCCAGCAGGCCCTTTAATTTAGCGATATATCATGAGGTGGGGAAAGATTTGGGTTTCGCCTTCAAAATGCAATTCCCCACCAGGTTCTGATGAGGGCTTGGGGTGGTTTTGAGGTGTTCGCTTTGTGTTTTTACAGGTGAAGCTCTTGTTAAAGAGAGAGACAATTTTTATCCTGACTAGCGTCCACATCCCTGTGCCAAATAACACCCACTTTCACAGCATCTCTTTCTTTTCTTCCTGCCAGGATCTACCTGCCAGCCTCTCTCATGTTGCTGTTTATGTTGTTGTCTTTTTAGTCCCTGAGCCTCTTTGTTCGTTCACTACTGTCAGACACCTTGATCAGAGAGCTGCAGACCTCCTAAAAAGACCTCAAGCCATGAACACATCCACCGTCTGGTCATCAGGAAAACTACTGCACCAAATAAAAGAAAACTTATCTTCAGCCATAAGGAGCAGGCTGAATCCCACAGCCATCAATTAAAAGGATGCGCTGATTACCCTGAGGCAGCACATTTCACATGCAGACACACAGGATCATGTATTTGCTAGAGAAAATCTGTGTTTGCATGAGCAAAGCAGAAAAAGCCTAAAAATTTGTGATCATTTGTAAATTCAGTGATCACTTGAATTCCTCTTTCAGATTTAAAGTAAGGGTTTAGTTGTTGGGTTTTTTTTCCATGGAACAGTGGATTTCCTTTATTTTTTTTAAACCCCAGACTTCTTGGCTGCTGGAGGTGTCTGACTAATGTGCTGAGCAAAAGAAGTGAACAGGTATTTTAAGGGTACCATTAAAAAGAAAACGCTAAAAATACTTTATGACTGGAATCACACGAGTTCTGCTGAGATGGAATGGAACATGCATCTTAAGGGACATCTTCCTTGAAGAAACCAGAAAGGCTGGGATCCACAGAGGACACCAGGCAGTTTCACAGCAATTCCCTTGGGAGCTGGTTGCTTTCCTGAGACTCCTAATTAATTATACATGTTAGTGAAGAGATATAATGTGGCTTTGAATAAAATAAAAACCAAAATTTAAAATGAAAGAGATAGGGAGAGGGAAGACAAAATGATTTTGTTAATCCAAGTTTGAACTAATTTCACTTTAATCAGAAGCTGACAGGAAAATGGTAAGCTGTGCTGCTTGTCACATTCAGTAGAGATGTTTCATCAGTTAAAGACAGTGGGGACATTTCACTGCTGACCTCCAGTGGGAGGAGAACATTTCCTTTAATGCTGTCGAGTGCAGTTTCAACAGATCTCAGTACTTATTACAATCTGCTTCATGGTCATCGCTCTATCAGCCTGAACAAATGGGATTTTTGTGAGTCTAAGTCCTTTTATTTTTTTTTAAGGCAGTAGGAGTATCTGGCTCTTATAAGCTGCAATGACCTCCAATACAAGGCCAGGCTAGGCAAATCTAGGTTAAAAAAAGACTCTTTGCTCACTGAAACAAAGGTGAAAAATCTTTTCACTTACAGCAGTTTCAAATGGTTGAATATCAGATTTCAGCTTTACAAATCTCAAGTGCTCTGATCCATGGCCCTGAGTAATGTACAGAGTTCACAGAAACCATCTCCATCCTCTATATGGCCTCTTCCCCTTCTTTAGACCTTCTAAAATGCAGCCCACAGCTGGTGTTCATTTATTGAGTTCTATTTGTATTTCTCCAATAAAAAACAAAAACCCTGTTTGCCCTTGACTCCAGGTATCAAAACAAAAACAGAACAGCACCATATCTGAAGATCCAGAAGAGTATAGGTCCTCGCAAATATAACGTAAAAGTCATGGTATGAGCAATCCCCTTCCGCCTGCACAAGACAATGTGCCAGTGCTGATCCATCTAATTTAAACTGTATTTTTTATATCTTGAAAGGTTGGACTAGATGATCCTTGAGCTCCCTTCCAATCTGGCATTCTATGATTCTTAAAGCAAGTCATAATCCCAGCTACTCCACACCAAGGATAGGAATTTCTTCCAGTGCCAGGGCCCTTCATAAAGAAGGCTTTTCATGGAAGCTCAAATGCCTCCACAAAGCAGAGCTCAGTGAGAAAAGAGTGCCTCTCACTTTCCTCAAGTAGAAAATTTCAAACAACTTAAGACTTCAAGTGAGAGGTAACCTTTAAATTGGATCTGAATATTAGCAAGCAAGCAGCTTGGATCCTGGAGCACACATGACATAGGCTGCCATGGAAAGGGATACCCTCTGAGCCAATATTGATTATACTCTTTGGCTACATATTGATGGCCCAGGGAGCGCCCTGCAGCAAGTTCTCACTGAAGGGAAAAAAACCCACCAAATAATCACAATTCAGAACAGCCATCTCTAAATCGGAAAGAATCGGTAACAATACCTAGCTGCCATCTCTTAACATGGTGCTATAGGTTCATATGCTAACAACATAGGATCCAACATCCTTACCAGACTGGGTAATTGCACTTTGGGTGGCAAGGGCACCATCTCTTCATGGCTTCCAGTCCCTTCCATCTATACCAGGGCACTCTGTCTCTGCCTGTATACTATCAGACACTTCTTATTTAGGGGTAAGAGATCAGTTATTTTCTCCAAACACCACAAAACACCAGCTCCGTCACAGGCTTGATGAATTTTCAAGCAAGCATCTCTGATACTAAGCTCAGACTTACAAGGATATTACAAACATCCTTCAAATCCCTCATTAACACTCCCGTTTGCTGTGTTGCCTGTAAAAATATGGAAATGACAGGCTGTAATTTCTATTTTGCTGATTAGTACTGGCAAATAATTTCCTCTCTCCTCTTTGTGGACCCGCCCATCTGTGCTCTCTTGCCTTACTCATAAGGTGTGAGCTCCCTGGGGAAGAAATAGCCCTTCTGTTACAAGTCTGCACATTGCCTGACACAGCAGGGTCTCAGTTCCCAGCTCTTAAGATGCCACAAATGCAACTACTAACAACAGCAAATACAACCATTTCTGCTCCTGCTCACTTGCATCTGCACTGAGTGTCAGTATGCAGCTGGCGTATTTGTCTAAATTTCATTTTACAGAAAACCTGGGGGCAAGAGTAATCTTTCATCTGCAGAGATGAGATCTCTCTTTTCCCTGCCCATTTCCCCATGGCAGCAGACCTTGGCTGCTCTTCACCAGCCGAAGACCAGATGTGCCACTGGTTTGATGCCAGTTGGCAACTCCTATGTCTCTGTAAAATAAGGGCACTGAAAAAAGCCAGGTTAAAACCAAAGAGATTCTCTGGGACCAGCTAAAAACAGGGCAGTTGGATATGAACAATCATGTAAGGAGGGATGGATTGAAACCACCAATTAACCTCAAGTAGGTCAAAGAGCCACTGCAGGCTAACACATTCTAGTCACAGATGACAAGGGCTGAATTTAAAGCAATGGCCTAAAAGAGGAAATCATTATACCACATGCCTAAACTCCTGCGTCAATCTGCCTTCAGAATTAAGTGGTTTAGACTGTTTTTATCAAGTCATATTTCCACACACAGCACTGACTCTCGCTGTGGCAGCACAGACCTGAAATCTGCAGTTAAACTTCACTCTTTCAAATGTCTACAGAGCTATGCATTGCAGAGTACGAAACCCCACTCGGTTTTCATCTGTTATTAAAAACGTCACTAATGTTGTTCTGACTCCCCAGATAAACTGATTGCCTGGATTACTGTTACTAAGCAAAACTTTGTAGTAATTAACGTTCCATCTTAATATATCTCTGAATATGGATCTTTGCAGATACACAGTTTTCTCCAGTTCTCCTGACTTGATTTGAGTTGGCAAAGCCACTTCTCCTTACAAAACTACTGCAACCTTCCTTCCTGTTTTAGAATGAGTTTTCACTCTCCCATTTATGGCTTTCTCATTTAAGGTATATGCTGGAGCTCTCTGGTCTTTCATTACCACCAGCTCTGTAATCCAGGACACACCAATGTTTTTTTCCTTTGTATTTTGCTCAATGTACTAACATAAAAAAAACCTACACCAGGGGGTTTGTCTGCCTATTGTCTGTGATCTGTAATTGCAACAGAATAATTGTGCTACATGACCCCATGTATCTACCAGAACTAGCACTGCAAACACTAAGCAGAGACACGTATTTTCTCCTGCCACGTCTCTACAGATCACACTATTACTTTAATTTTATGAGCAGCAACTCTGCAGCACTTTTCATGGTTCCCCATCCACTCAGCACACTTTGAAGAACACATCTATTGACATGTGGTATAGTTTCAGCTAAAGAAATAAAATGTTATAAAATAAGGGTTTTTGTACTATACTCAAAATTAAGGTCACTGCCCATTCTTCCAACACATGAATGAACCTTACATTCACAAGGCTGATGAGAATATGTAAAGGGCTGGAACAAAAAAGAACCAATAGAGCAACGTCTGCTGTCTCTCCCTCCAAATCAAGAACAATGATCCAAAATGCTATTTTCTCTTCCCATTTCAGTGTGAATAGAAGATTCACAAATGTCCCATTGTTGTCCAGCCCTATTAATCTAAGATTTCTTCTTCTTTCTAAAATGGAGCGCATGGAACAATCTCTGCCAAATCGCTGTGCAAACCACAAGCCAGGTCTACACCTGTAGAGTGCACAGCCTCATACACTCTTCCTCAAGGCTCTTTCCGCCTTTGCTTCGCATTCTGACATCTTCCTCCCAAACTGTCTCCTGCAATTCTGAACCTGTCAAGTTTTTTGTTCTCATTCCATTGCCTGTATTTTATGGCCCTTGCATACCTGAGAAAGGTGTCCTGAGAAAGAGGGAGAAGGGTAGGAGTATAATACAGACTGTGATGCACAAGAACTATGTTTTGCTTCCCACAGCTCAAGAGGTAAGAAAAAAGTCATGGAAAACCTTAAGCTAGACTGTGTCTGTTGAAGAATAAGTGCAACAGTGATGACAACCACTTTTACTCCAGAAACCCACACTTAACTGCTAGCATAGGAGCAAGAGAATGAGAATTAGGTGAGAGGTTCCTGGGGACAGAAGCATTCTTCTTGCAGCAGCTGACAGAAGCTGGGTGTAGCCTGTCATTACCTTCTCTTGCTGGAACAACCCTTTTCAGTCCACCAAAGCAAAATGGCATCAGGGCTAACACACAGACACATTTTGATCATCCTGTTCCATATTTCTTTCACTGTCTGGCAAATGAGATATTACTTCTTCAAATGTATTCCCTACTTATCAGCCAGGTTTCTTGTTTCACATTGGGTTTTGCAGGCACTATACTTTAAAGGAGTCAGAGTATGATGGAGTGCCAGCTAATGCTAGAATAAAACAGTCTCTGAATTCAAAGATGAAATGGAGAAAAGGAAAAAAAATATGTCTTGCATAGATATGTCAAACTTTGTCCTCAAAGTGGCACACTTCCTTTTGGGAAGCAGTTAGAATCCATTTGAAAGACTCTCCAATCTGTGCTGCTCACAAGAGAAAGGGGTTGCTACTCCAGCTTTTCTCTACAGGCATTAGGCCACATTATCAGGAAGCAAGGGAAATTTGTATCACTTGGTACTTTAAATCAACTCTCCACATATCTTTCTTAAAGCACCACCTTGTTTAAGGTGGGTTACTCCATTTACAAAACATAATGAACTTCCTCGAAGTATTTGTAAAGTAGGACTTGAATTTATCCCCCATCCTGTTTTAGAAGCCTATTTCTGGAACTATTCACCCTATACTACTTTGACATCAACATCTTCTCCGAGTGCAGTTAAGCCTATCTGAGATTAGAATTGTCCATTGGAAGTCCCTTTCTCCTGCCATTGACTGGACAGCCTGCCAAGGATGCAATGTGTTCTTCTGCACAGCCCTAGCCCTGTCATAGGCTTCATGTGGAGTTCATGTTAGGCAGAAAGATTTAGTTTGTAACCTCGCAGATGGACACCAGAGCATGTAGTGCAAATTCACACACAGTTTACTGCAACCTGCCTTCTCCACACAGAGATACTCTTAAGCCACTGTTGATATGTCCAGACTCTGATGGGAAAGTGGCAAAGAAAACTCACAGGAACATGCGATAAGGACCTGGATACACTCTTCTTGTCACATACAGGCTGACTGATTACCCGGCAGTTTGAATTAATGATGCCACCAGTTTTTGAGAAGCACAGAGCAGGAATTAAACTGATCCCTCTGCACGGGGACAGAGGGAGTGGGCAAGGAAATGTTTCCAGTAAAACATAGAACTGTGGACCTGATGTCTCTTCAAGAGCATAAGATTTCACATTCAGCTAAAGCTATATTATTTTACAGAAACTCACAGTACTTCCCACTTGATCAGTATATATTTCATACCTTTGGTGCCCCTTCTTTCCTCTGCTACAGACTGCTGTAAGAAATTCCATGCCAGAGGCAGTTATGCTGACCACCAGTTAATGTGATTAACTGTACTGGCACAAAGTGACAGATGCTGTGTCTAGAAAGCAACAGGAGTTTGGCATGGGAACATTTCTTACAAGATGCAAATACGCATCTGAGCAGATCATCTCATGTGAATATAGAAGAAATTTAAAAGTACTCCACTGAAACATAACTTGTTCTACAGTTACCCCAGAAGCTACAGAAAAATAATAAAACCCTAAAATAACTCAAAAAAGATTAAATATATTTCTGGGAATTGCACTGGAACTCATTTTTAAAGTTCTTTCTTGCTTTTCAAGCCATGGCAACTGTGGGAATGTGTACAGAGGCTTGGATTACACAAATCCTCTGTGAACTGGTGGGCAAGGGACAGGTGATGAGGTGAGAAATACACAGAGGTTCATCACAGAGCTCTGCAAGTTATCACATGGATAACACACATCCACAGATGTACATGCTCTCCATGGCCATGTGTACGAGTGTCTAGGAAACTACTACACTAAACATATCAGTTAATGCAAAGGGAGGCTAGTAAAAGATAGCAGATTAACAACCCAGACCAGAAACTCTAGCCCCACTGTAGTCCCAGAGAAAAATCACTGTGACTCCTTAGGGCGAGGTTCTAATCTCAGTCGAGTCTGTAAACTAGTTTCTTTCAGATCAAATAAAGAACTGGCAGTGGAAGATGAAGTTTTCTCTTAGCCTTTGCAAGTAAGACACGTATTTGAGTTATGGGACCCTTATGAGCTATGATACACTGGCTGAGTAGCACTAGTTTCATTTGACCTGAATTTTTAGCAAATAAATTGTGACCCAGATTTTTTTTTTGTGCCACTTAAGTGAAAAACTTAATCTCTGACCAGTTTTGCAGAAATTGGATAATGACGGTAGATTGTGCAAAAGGCCATGAAATTGACAAAACCATAAATGAGAACATACTGTAAAACTAATAATAAAAAAAAAGAAAAAAAAAAATCTTTTTCTTGTCTGTATTACTACTAAATCTTGTGTCTCTTTTTATTTGGTGGAGGGGATAGACAGCATTCCAGGCTATAGGTCACTCATCTTTTAACTTGGTACATTTCCAATCGAGAGAGAGCTACAGGCATAAAGAAAGGAAAAGAAAAAATGAAAACAAAAGACAGACCCATCCTTCAGCCTTTTGTTTCCATAATATCCACTGTTACTTCACTACTTCTGTGTTTTTTTCACTGCATTTAGAAAGCCATTGAAAAATGTTAATGATCTGGTGGCAAAGCAGCCATTGGGAATGAAGAATGAGCAAGCAAGGGAATGAGGGTGTGCAGCTAATGATTTCCTACACGAGCTGATTAAACACTGCCCTTCCATCTCTTGCCACCTAATTCCCTCCACCACTGATTTATGGAAAAAAACCCACCATGTATGGCTCCCACAGTTTTATTAGCAGGTAACAATTTAGCACCATGAGAAGGCTTTTTCCCAGCTTCTAATTTTCTTATAATGAAGAAGAAGAAGAAAAAAGGATAAAAAAAATTATTGCAATCTCTTTACTTAAAGGGTGTGGGGAAAGGAAGTGAGGGAAGTCAGTTCAAAAAACCTAATAGAAATATCAAGGAGGGCACCAGGTTCAGCACTTGGGATCCTGTTTATGATGAGAGGTTCATTACTTCACAGAAATCATTATCCTTTTCAAGGCACAGAAGAAGACAAGTACAAGTTCCTATAAATGGAATCTGTCTGGTGCTATTTCAGTGGGTTTAAAAATAGCTCTACACCTCATTTTCCCTAATACAGCAATGCCTGCTGCTAGGACCTTTCCAGTAAAAGATTCACGACATTACTTAAAAAACTAAGTGGAGAGTATAGGGGAAATCCGCCTTATTTCTTTTTACGATTTTTAAGTTTGTCTTTTTCAACGTTGGGCCCAGTTCTAGAAAGAAAAGCATAAAGGCAGTACTCTGTACCTACAGAAAGCCCTGTTTCAGTTAGCTGCTCTCCTCGGAGGAGCAGGAGTATAGACGTGAGACATCCTTTGCACAACAGAAGCTGTGTAGCTGCAGGAGTTCATGAGGTTTTAGGAAAAAGCTGCAGTCAACCACCCTGTGATTCCAGACTGGGGGAAGAGATTTTCATAGCGGGGCTCAGTAGAAAAGCAGTTGCCACAGTTTTCTATCCTCTAGGAGGAACTAGCAGCAAATTAGCAAGGAGTTTACAGCAGTTCAGATGTTACCTGCTCAGCAAACCATTTGGCACCTTAAAACCAGATGCTTAACCTAAGCTGGTCAGTTAGGCATTCTCTATTTTAAACAGAAAGATTGATCCCATCTCAGACTGAGTCCTCCTGCTGATCTCAGGGGATCCAGAACTCAGACACTTCAGTGCACTCAGCTGCTAGAGAACTATTCATTTCCTTTTGGTTGGTGAGTTTTCTGCTGGCCTGACATGCTGAAGTGGTTGTGAGAGGGAGACAAAAGCCAGAGCCAGTGAAGGAGGAGAGGCAGAGATGTGCACTCAGGAGTGGCCAGCAGTTAGACTGGAAACCATCTATGTATGAGTTATAATGTATGTCAGGAATGTAGGAAATGACACACTAGATCAAAACCATACATATCCTGTCTCTGACATCAATCAGTGCCAGGCATTTTATAGGGAAGTGCAAGATATCTCCTTTAGTAAAAGATTATTTAATCTGCCCTGCCAAATTTTTTGCCTATAACCCCATTAGTGGCGGTCTGCGTATGCACTGGAAAAAAAAAAGGATTATTTATTATTTAAGCTCCTTCCTAAATGACTGCAAATTTCATATAGATTATTAAAAGTTCTATGTAAAATCTTAGTATTCTCGTTATGCAAATCTTATTCATGATGTGACTATTTTAGAGGCACTGCAGCAATGTTATTACTGAAAAATTATTTCAATGTGAAAGATGCTGTTTGCATAGGTCACTTACAGCTATTGTAATGGAGTAAACTTCAATGGAGTTGGTTTGAATTGAAGCTCCACATTAATCACTGGTATGATGGACTTTCTGACAAGTGCTGATGGAAAGTTTCTCAGAAATTAATGTAAAATTGAGCCACAGTATCTGAGGAGCAGTCATAAAAAGGAGGGGGAGGAGGCAGAGCAGGGAGACAGAGCTGGTGAGAGTGTGGATTGGAAAGCCAGTCTGGCTGTATTGACTGGTGTCATGAAGACAGAGGGGACAAGTTTTTTCTGGCTTCTCTGAGGGTATGGCACTTCCCAACCCCTTCCTTGGCTGCAGAAAGCAGCCTGTACTGCAAGGAGACCAGTCTAGCTTTTCCCAGAAAACTCCTGTCCCAATCAGCTGCCGTGCTGGCTATGCCTAGTGCTGGTCTCAGATTTCCTGCAACTCATTAAAAAGAGATGGATTTTTGAGTATGTAGCATCTGAAAATTTAAGATAGTCAGAAACCAATCAACCTTTTTGTTGCATTTGAATATAATAAAATATAAACAACATTCACATACAAGGAAATCTCCAGGATCAAACTGAGTCTCCTTTAGATTTGACTGGAAGCCCAATAACAGTTACCACTGTGCCAACTGAGGACTTTTTCTCTAAGCTTTCCAGTTTCTTGGAGAAAGTCTTTGTATCTGGATTACACCCAGTACAATGACTTCATCTTGGCCAGAGTTTTAGCTGCCATGGCTACAATGAGCCAGATTCTCAACAGGGAGAAATCAGGGAATTCCATGAAAACCTATGGAGATGCATCTATTTAAACCAGACATGAGCCCAATAATTCTATGAGATTAATACTGAGCTGGAAGTGAAGACCAATTCAAGAAGAAGAGAGGTAGACTTTTTTTCTTGTTTCTCTCTGGAGATCAGTTGAACACATTTATCTGAATTTTCAAAGGCAAGAGAAACAAAGTTGGCCTAGCTATCGCCTCGACTACAGATGCCAAAAAGTAGTCACCTATACCCACATAGATTTTTTTAATTCTAACTCTCCACATGCACATTTTTTTCTTTCCTTGGAACTGACACTGACACCAGAGTCCATCATTCTGCAGAAATATTTCCCAGTCTGCTTTCTCTTCCCCAGACAGATGATGCAATTTCCCCTGCCATCATATCAGAATGAAAAGCTTTTGATAAATCTCAGATTGCAAAGGCGTTTGTCCCTCTTATTCTCTCCTCTGTGCACTGAGAATATGCTACAGCAGAATGAAATCCAAGAGAGAAAATAACATATATGAGTGGAGGAGAGAGAATGATTTAAACAACAGAAAGAGCACAGTCAGATTTCCCCAGAGTTCAAAAATTCATGTTGACCAAAAGGTCATCTTGGCCTTGAAGGAAAACTGAAAAGTTCTAGGAGGCAGCCAACAAAGAACCATTTTGCATGAAGATATTAATTCCATTAATAATTATGCATTGAAATAAACGGTGCAAAACTGTTCTACAACAAAAGACTTGCGCTTCATGCACAGTACACATGCAGCTTCAGGGAATCACAAATTCACAGAGACCCATTTCTCTTTTTATTTAGACAATGTCAAATGATGATGTCCTCAAATCTTAATTAGGGTCTGCAGGCCCTATCATAATAATAATAAAAGCAGCTATTTAAGTCACTGCACATAACATACATTAGTGTAAGTCAATCAAAAGCCTTCTCAGCTATGTATCAACAGGCGGTGTGCGCAAAGGTAAAAAGGAAGAAACGCATGATATGCTTTCCTGGATCCAATCCTGCTCCCACTGAGGCCAACAGCAGAACTCTTGTTGACTTCACTTACAGCATAATAGTGTTTATAAGAATGAAGTATTATTTCCCCATTGACAGTTCAGTCTTTGGGCAATGCCATAAATAAAAGCTTTGTATTCTCTTCTATGCCTTTTACCCCGTTGCACAGAAAATGCAATTCTTGGATTTACAGTCTATACAAGACAGGTGAAACAATTCTGACATGGAATGGCACAAGCCACTATTCAGATTATTTACAACTGATAGGCCAAATGACAGGGGAACGATTTGCACCAGCAAAAGTTTATGGGCAAAGAAAGTAAGAAAGCCTTATGTTAGCATGTATAATTATGTGAAGGTTTAAGAGAGCTAGTCAAAACTCCAAATTTCTAGAATTTCACCAAATTAGAACACACAATGACTGTGATTTTTTTTCCCCCGAAATAGGTGTTTTGTAACAAATGACATATTCTGCATGACTAATACCAAAGAGGATGAAAGATGAAGAAAATAATAAAAGTAGTAGAAAATGAAATGAAGTTAACGTTTTCCTAAAAAAAAAAAAAAAAAAGAAGGAATTTTTAAAAGGATTTGTGTCAATAAAATTTCTGTTCTAGGCAGATTCTTGGAAACTTCTTTGATTTCCTGAAAAAGATCCATTTTACTAAAGCTGTGTTTTCTCATGGAAAATGGTTTCAATTAAGTTTCCTGAACAGCTATATGTCATAGCCCATATGCAAGCTACAGCTGAGCACTAGTGATTCCCATGTTTGCTTAGATATTTATGGCATCATTTATAGCTACTCCATTATGGTGAGAAATATTTTGACTTCATTCTTTAGATACAGCACAATGGGGCCTAGACAGCTGACAAGTGACAAATTGGAGCTAGTCTGTACTTACATCTAGCATCTTTTTAGGATGCATTTCAACCACCTGGCTGCACTGCTTCCTCAGACCTTCATGCTGCACAGGGTTGCCAGTAATCATTAAAGCCACAGGGCTAATCTGTAAACCAGAAAATCTCCCGTGACAGGGATGACAACTATCAATTGTATCAAAAACCCCATGCAACAGGCTCTATGTAAATTCTGGCCTAGATTTCCGACGTGTCCTTGGAAAGTATTTTGATCATCATATATCCTTCACATGGTTTAAAAAGAAACGTTATGCTATTGCTTTCATAAATGGTACATCTATGCCAATTAACAGAAGAGGCAGTATTGCCTTCCCCTGACCTCAAAGATCCCGTACCAGGTGTTCTTGCAGTCTTGGGTTATACAAAGAAAAGTAAGACATCCAGATTACAGATTCTTTCTTGAGTAAAATTTCCAAGAAGCACTATGATAATGCTAATTACTTACTGAGGGTTCAGAAAACACCGTGTTCAGAAGAAACTGCTACCTTTCCATTTGTCTGTGCCTTACAAGGGTATTAAAGGTCTTTGCTGCAGTCAGCAGGTTTTTCTGATGGCCTGGTTTGAGATGTCCTGGCAGCTGAGTCAGGCTCTCCAGATGCTGTGTTTCTAGATGTGTGTTTCTATTTCTTTTCTAAGTGTTACCTGTGGAATAGATCTTTCTTCTCCCCTTTCTCCTCCTTTTATCTCAGTGCAGCAGCCCTTAATCTCTCAGCTCCTGGGAAAGTTTTGGACCAAACTGGTACAGCATGGAGCAAAGTCAGACGTGGCTGGAGCTGAGCAGATACAAACTGTGCACTCTGTTGTTATCTCTTTGGAGGAAAGTCTTTAAAGACCTCACTGTAGAGGCCAGGATTTATTATTCCTGTTTCTACAGACAGCAAAACCTAAGCACAAAGATGTAAGAGCCAGTACTTCAGGCACTGTATAAAAAAAATGCACGAGCTGCTGGCTTCCAGCCATTAGATGTGGGGGTGAGCTCAGCCTAGAACAGCCCATTAGTTTCATAAATGATCATTGTCAAGTGGTTTTAGTAGCATTTTCTAAACGGATAAGATTTTTTTTTAAAGTTTCTTAAGAAGCAGGACTAGCAAAGCCCAAGTTCCTATCGCTTCATCTAAATCACCTCCCTGTCCTGCAGAAGCTTCAGTTCCCCAGCAAAGTCCTCCATGAACACCAAAGCACTGGAGCAAGTCCACAACAATCTGTAGGTTGACTAATACTAGCAGACTAACTGGTCAGTCAGCTTGCTGCTGCAAGCATGACACTTAGCAGCCAAGTTCTCCTTGCCCTCACCAGTGGAAGTGTGACCAAGGATCTCTCTGCTCTATTTTCACACCTGTTTTCAAATACAGTTTTAGGCTCTTAATAAGACTTTTAACCCCTTTTCCACATTTGGTTGCAACTGGCTAATGCATTTGAAGTTATTTGGAAGACAAATAGCATCATCAGTAAGATCTTTAAGTAAACCAAGTGGTCAGCAATACTGCTGATGTTCACCAGTAGCCCTGCTAGTTAGACAAGGTGAAGAGTCAGTGTACAGCAAAGGACCAGTTGTATTCTGATTTCTGAAGCTGCTTAACAAGAATCCTGTCTGAAGACAAAAAAAAAAAAAAAAAAAGTGGTGCTGCCCTGATGTAACTCTTTTACCAGGAATTTAACCTTTGCTATCTTCAGTCTCTAATTTCACTAACATTTGTTCAACCATTACCAGTACATTCATCAACATTTCCCTTAGTTTACAGAAACATACAGATCTCCAAACTACTGTTCCATACGTCTGCTAAAATATGGCAGGAAAAAGATTCTAAAAGAACATGTGAATAAAAAAGGACTCCAATGGAATGAAGACAACAGCTTTCTCCTTAACATCACACAGCCAGCCCAAGGGCTGGCCTTACTGCTTTTAGATCTAGCACTTGGATTTTCTTGTCTCTACCTAGCTTGAATCTACAGGTTGAGACATTAAAGACAAAGGAGGATGACTGATGTTTTTGTGTTCCACCATAATTTGCTGCTTAGTTTTTCTCAAACTATCCCCTGATTTATCTGTTCTATAGTTGTGACCCTCAACTGCTCATTAATTAGGAAGGTCACTTAGAAAGGAAATTTTTCTGCCAGCTTCCACTTATGTAGCAGCTCTGAGTTCTCCTCATGCTAGGAAGCCAGCCTAACCCTCGGTTACTTGTCTCTGATAATTACTAGGTTGAGATATGCATACATATTAAGAAAAACACCATTCAATATATATTTGCAGTAGAGCTTAGCAGCCTGAGAAAGCGATGAAAACCACTAAAGTAGATAACATACAGACATGGAGAGCTTTGATATGAGAGACATTCTCTGGGGAAACACGCTCATGTGTTCTGCATATGTGTGCCTGATTAATGCTTGATGATCTCTTCTGCTTTCACCAAACAGCAGGTTATTTTGTATTATCCCACCTGCACTGACACAACACTATGGTCCTCGTGGAGCAGCAGATGTGTCGTAATCAGCTGTGTTGTGTCCATGTCAAATAACAAAATACAGCATTTTCTTCTCAAGCGCCCAAAGAGATCTGAGCACCATACACCTAATCTAGTTTCTGGCAAGTAAATATAGGCAAAGAAAATGCAGCTTTGATTAAGAGTAGTAAACCATTACTTGCAACTCCTTAAGAGTGTGATCTCATGATTTCCTGCAAACCAGGAAAGTCTGAACCTGGATGATGGAAAGGCCTCTAAGGAAAACTCAGATGCTGTAAAGAACCAGTAATTAACACAGGATGCTCTTTCTCGTTAGTCTGTACTGAACCAGTGACCAACACGTAGCTGTCTTTTGGATAAACTATAAAATCAAGGTCTTGATAATCCTGTCTTTCTTGCAAGCACAAAACTTCTAAATTCCAATACTCTGGCCAAATTCTGGTTAAAAAGATTATACTCTGTCTGCATAAAATACTGCTGTTGTTTCTCTCTTCACCTGGTAACAAATTTGATGTAGTTCGTGATGGAGCAGAGCAGTTGCTGTGTTCCACCCCAGAAGAGTTGCATTTCAGCAGGGAGTGAGCAATCTCTTTGTATGCTGTGAGAAAAGCCCTCTGGGATTCTTTCGAATGAAAGGAGCTAAATAAATCTCAGTTATTGCTATTATGACTTTCTCCAGCATTTATCCACAGAATAAATGGATAAGTAAGTTGATTTTCAGGCTGCTCTTCATTATTTCCTGAACAAAAGTACCTGAAAGTGCTTCACTATTACTTATACAAAATTTAATTTGGTAACTAATAGACCTAGACAACTAAAGCAGGCAGAACACTATAATCAACATAAGGAGACTTGTATTTATTAGGTAGTGACTGAGGACTCCCAGGGACACCAAGGCTCTGTGAACTTTCCATATTACATACTAGGCGTCTATAAGGTTCCCAGGACTCATTTGAATTCCCAGAACTTTTCTTCCGCTGTAGCTCACGTTCACATGGCTAGATCGTAGTCCCTGCTTTGGCTACTTTGAAATACAGGAATAATTCCACTGCTGGCTTCTCTCATATCTAGCTGCCCACTCTTACAGCTTCCCATAACAAAAAAGGTCTAAAGAAATAGCTCATGCAGCCATGATGTCTTTATGGACTCTGTTGCTTAGCTACCAGAAAGGTCCTACATGGCTACTGATAGCTGGCACAAATATAAGCAGCTTGACACTGCTTTTCTTTGCACTGAGGGCCTGCTGGATCCATTCTTCTCCCTGCTGGTGTTTTATTTCTATTTCGCCAGACTTACTTCCCACTCCTCTCCCTCGCTCTAGTTCTCAAATTCAAGCCAGTGGAAAATGTAACCACAGATAGCTGAGATCTTGCTGTAGAAGCTTCAATCTTTCAGATCATCCAGAGGCAAACGAACACGCTCCTCCTGCTTAATACTTCAGCAGAGAAGCTGAGAGCACAAGACAGGGAAGGCTCATATCCACACTACTTGTCCCAGCAAAGTTAACAGCAGGAACATTCCAAAACCAAAGCAATAAGGTTTTTTCTACAATGGGATCAGATTACTGGAGATTCAGTAGCGGCCTTTTGCCAGGTTGTGGATAGTCATCCTTTCCCAGCTATTTCATGCCTAGCCCAGAAGCATTCCTTTCACTGTACGAAAGTTTGCAGGATGCAGCTGACTACTATAGCAGGGTAATATCATGCTCTCAGACAAGTCTATCCTGACCCTATGAGAAAGGATACTAAGAGCAACTGCTCAGGAGAGATGCTTTCAGACCAGGTTACTCACCACAGAATCACAAGATGAACCTCTAAAGAAAATTTTTCTACTACCTGATGATCATTCACTACATATATTCCTAAGTCCTGAAGAATAAGCCTTTCTGACAGAGCTTATCTCTGCAGATACTCATTCCAGCACCTTCTGAGAATACAGGGATCCCAAGAAAATCCATGTTAATAATCTATGGATGACTTGCCCTTCCTACATGAGATGCTCAGATAACCTGCCATAGGGACGAATAAAGATACACATAGACACCTAAAGGGCAACCCTTTTATATTCATGCTGAATACACTTGGACTACTGAAATGCTGGAATGATTCTCAACGGTTTGGTGGATCTTTGCTCTATAAAGGTTTATAGTATCTCTCATAAATCCTTACCACAGAAGCAATATAGTAATGTTGCAACATTTACTCTACAAAGCCTGCCTGCAGCTCAGTTACTGACTCAGGTCAGGTAGTTACCTTTATCGATTGAAGAGCCTACGCAACTTCACTAATTAATTTTCATAATCAGCAGCTACCTTTTTAAAGATTGTTTTACCTTTACAGCTATCCATCTCCCTGAACAGCAAATAGGAGGTGGAAGTATCCAACTTCTATGGAAAAGGGCTTCGTTTAAAGCCTTATCTGGACTAACCAGTTGGAAACAGAGACTATAACAGAAACCTGTAAAACTTCCCCTGAAGTGCAGCACTAAATTATTTGCTACTTCAAGTTCATTTGTCCCAGAGACAACCATAATTTTTTGTACAACTAAACTTTTGAAGATAGTTTCCTATCTTCCTCTAGGACTGGGAGGTTAGAAGAGACCAATGTGTCCCTCATCACTATGGGACTTCATGTCAAGCTGTTCAGAAGAAATGAGGCCTTTGTGCTATCAGAGACAGATCCTGAGTCAAATAAAAGACTACAAGGCCAAAAGAGAAATACAAGTGAGTCACTGTACAGGGATCCACCATAGCTCTGTGATGGGCGGACAGCAAACTCCAGAGCGGTGATGTACACAGAGGGAACCTTCCACCATATGCACTGAGCCAAGCAGAAGGAAAAGGAATCACACAACATGAGCTATTAATCTAGTGCTAAAATCTGAAACTGAGAAGTCTGTGTGTTTAATGACTAGACACTAGCCTCTGTCATGACAGCTAAAATGACAGCCCATAGGTGGAAGAGGTCATAGTTTAATCAATTCTCTCTCTCTTTGTTTTACATAACTGAGGGTGATAGGCAGCTAATACATTTCACAGCCATGTGATAAATTGCACTGTCACCTGCACTTTGCCTGATACTCCTTCTTTGTCAAGGCTATTTCTACCATCCGTACTCTTACTCCAGTGCAACTGCACTAGAAGTCAGAAGTGTGTCAACTTCTTCCTCTGACAAGTGGAATTTTTTCCATCAGTCTTGTGCACAAGATCGAGGATATGGTACCTGTAGTGTTAAAACAGTGAGAACTTCCACGGTCCCAATGTGGAGCTCTGCTACTACAAAAGGGAACGCATCAAGTTTGTTTCTTAATGCAGAAAGGTCAAAGAAGCAGAGTTTACAGCCATAGCAATTTCAGGTAGAAACAAAAATATCTGGCATTTGCTTAGTGTTAGTTTTCTCTTTCCCTGAACCTCGTATAAGTCAGATTCTTGTTAGTCAAATCATTCATTTTTTACAGGCCATGTGACAAAAGAGTTCCCTGGCACTTGGAAGGATGACTTTCCATATTCATTCATGTCTTTGACATGTAGGATAAAGTAGCTATCCCCAAAGCAAAACTAAAAAATCATTTCAGCTTATTGAGAGTCTCCCTTAGCTCTTACTAGCATAAGCTATCAGGAGACTGCGTGACAGGTGTACTGCCTGTAGCCCATCAGCCTCCCGGATCAGTTGCTCTTCAGGGACATAGCTTCTTTCTAGCCCTTACTCATGGATTTATAGGAACTAAAAGGGTTGGTACATGCAAACACTGAACTGGTACATTGCCAGGGTCCTGAAATTTAGATATATCCATATATAGTGAAATATAATTAGGAACAAATTCTACTTCCATAAAGGGCAATATTCTACTTACATATTTGGCCAAATCATTACCTTTGACACTGAAGTAATACATCTTAACTGCCTCCATAAAATAAGGTTCCTCGGCACTGAATTGAGCTTGGTTCAAATTGTGGATGAGTGCTGCACTATTTTTCTGCTCTCTGGATTCGGCCATCATGAGTAAATATAGCAGCAGCATGATTGGAAAATTGCCCTCAAAGGTGATAAAATACAGGATTCATCAGATTTTGATATGTCTCTGAAAATGTATAGTTGTCCTTTCTCACTTGGCAGCCTGGAAGAATCAGGACTTGGAGACACACTGCAGGAAGCAGAATATATGCCTGGAAGGGCAGGACTTCATCTCTACTCTTCTGCAGGCATCTTTCTATGACTCCCTGTTTCTCTCTTCAGTGCTGTGATGCTTTCCTTTTTTATTTCTCTAGGAGGATCTCAAAGAAGATGCTTTGCATTGCAGCTTTAATCTAATCAGAAGCCAAGGTACTATAGTCTCATTTCACAGAAAGTTCAGCATCAATATGCTCAGAGTGTGAGCAAAACACAAAGCTGGAGAAGCACCCTGCCGGAGCAGGGCAATGCTGCACAGGATGAAGGCAGGCAGTTTCTATGCCTTTACTTCTGTTTTCACAGTTGTGTTATCTTAGGGCACAAAATTCCTCTCCCCAAGCCCCACACACCTTGCATGGAAAAAAATGGCAGTAAGAAGCAAAAAGGCTTTTTGTTCTACTTTGATTACTCTCTAGTGAAGTTCCATGTGGTGGGAACAAGAACACTCTAGGATGCCTGATGCTAAGAGGAGATGTCAAGCGCTTGCCACTTCATATTCAGAGAGGTATTCAGAGTATCCTTAACAAATTGCTTGCCTTCACACAGGCTTTTCCTAGAAAAATATAAATTCATAACGTTTCTCAGTCTAATCCTTTGCTGAAAGAAAAGACATTAACAAATATGGTAAGAGAAGGATGTAGGGGAAGATCTCTTCTCATTAGTCTGCTTTTCCCAATTGCACTAATCTTTCACCTTTGAAGATCAGGATAAAAACATTTCCAACCTTCATTCTACTCAGCCCATCTGCAGCTGAAAGAATTTCCCCCCCTGGCATTTACTAAGAGAGATGCTGAGTCCCGTTATGAACACATAACTGAATCTGTTGCCTAAGACCTGCTCAGTTATTTTAGTGCCTTGCATATGCAAACACTCCATTGGACTATCAGATGATTTAGGTAAACTGGGGAACTGATCAATTTCAGCTATTTTAATTTGAATAATTGTTATTAGAATCCAAATTGTCCCAAAATCCCCAAACAGGCTAGAATCCGTGCTTTTTTTAAAAAAACTTCTATCCGAGTAACAGCATTGACAAATTTCTGTAAAAGCTGAAACAAAGCTCCACAATCAGTTGAGACAGAGGAAATCATTTTAGGTCACTAAACAGAACTTTCTAAACTTCAGAACCTCAGGAAAGGAAGAACGTCATAGCTTCATTTGTGACTCAGAAACGGGGATAATGCACGAATAGAGAACTTTTCAGGATACTGGACACAGGCTGTTATCAAGTGCCACTCACCATCACCATTTCACATTGGAACTGTTCCTTCTGAAATGACTCTTTCTATATCCAGAAAAATTACAATGAGTAATAGTTTAGACTGCAACTTTTGCCTCTTTTCTGCTTGTGAAAATCTGGGTGTAAGATGATGATTTTTCTAGTGTTTTGCTGTATGCACTTAAGTCAAGGATGTTTCTGTTTCATTGCTGGAAAAGCTCAGCTTTCAAAATCAACAATGCACACAATTGCAACCTCTGCATGTCCTTCCCATGACTGTTCTACAACCTGTTCTTCTACCTCCCTCTGTCCCACATCATCCCTAGTCAGGATGCTGGCAGAAAGCAAGATAGAAGGAATGCAAACGTGACCAAATCAAACACAAAAATTGGCATTTGTTGGAAATGTTTTGCAGCATTTAGCTACCTTTTCTCTTCATAGTCATGACGCAAAGCCCTGGACACTGGGCAGATAAATACTAGTCATGATGTCATTAACAGCATCAAAATAATGGAAATATATTATTTGGTTGTAGTTCTTTACACCAAAAGCTCAAAGGCATATACTGTTTCCTTTGAATCATGTTATACAGAAAAGGGAAAGAGCTAATTAAAGCCACTGAATTTTGATGGCATGGCCACAATACTCTTGTATATGTAAAAAAGTGACTTCACAATAACAGGCAATTCTGCACATAGGTTTTTGTTTCCGTGTTCTCTGTTGATATAGCAGCTAAGTAGCCAGTTTGATGAAAGATCTAAGGTAGAACTCCTGGTGGCAGAGGTACTTACATGAGGGGGAAAAAAAACATCCTTTGATTTCTTAAGTGAGTAAATCGGATTTGGATGTCATTGACAGAGACAGAATATGGAACCCCACAAGGTAATCTTTGCTGACACTTTTCTGAACTATAACTATATTATAATGCAGGGGTAAAAGGCAAGCAGAAGTCAATGCAATAACCAGGATTCCTTAGAGATCAGCATTGTTCTGGCTTTGTCTCAGGCTTATCTGAGGGAGCCAGCTACTATTTTCTATTCTCATTTTAAAACTAATCTCCTTTTTGGTATGTATTACAAATGCAGATTAGAAAGCCTTGGCTTCATATAATGTCACTGGAACAGAGGAAAAGACGAGGCCAAAACCATAAAAGAAGAAACCATTAGAAACAGGAAGCAGTTGACATGGGATAAAGAAAGCAAGAAAAAAACCCAAAAGTGCAAGTTATGTTCTCCAGGGTTTTCCCAAAACTTTTGTTTTAGAGTTTATCTAAGTTCTCGTACAGATCCTCCAAAAAAGCACATGCTGGACAAAGAAGGCAGGTTCTCACACACACAGTAATTGAAGGCAGCAATCAAGCCCTTGTTTCTCAGCACTACTGCATCTATTCTTTGTTCCCTCATCAGGAACACAGCCCTTACAACAGCATAGGATTCAGAACGAATCAGAGCCCTTGTTTGTGCTTTCAGGGACAGGATGATGACTAAATATAATCAACATTTGCCATCGTGAATCTGGAGCACATACCATGATTCTAGTCTAGGGCTGTCAAATCACTCTGCTAATGCACTCGGTCTTCAGCTATATTACCTCCTGTTTTTTTCCAGTCCTGCCTCGCTTCCCAGCTGCAGTTGTCTCCTATCCCTGCACTCAGCCCTAAGCCCCAGTGTAGCTCTCTGTGATTCATGTAAAAGTTCAGCCTTAAAATTAGTTTGGAGCATATACAAAGTGGAGGATCTCATTCATCAGTTGTGAAATGAAACAAACTCTCTTCCCAGAGTATCTGACAGACCTTGCACACGAAGAAAAATACTTCTAAGTTTGTATAATACTTCATATCTAGCCTTATCCCTTAATGAATGACCAGACCTTAGGAAATGTATTGTGAGCAGAGGAGGAGAAACGGGAGAGAGAAAAAAGAAATTCATATGAAAAATCCTTTTATTTTCTTCTTCCTTTCTTCTGTTATTTTTTCTCTCCCATCTTTCCTAAGGTTATTTCTTGCTTTAAAACACTGAACCTACAATTGTGTGTACTATTTCCTTGAAGGTCTAAAGAATAAGATTGCAAGAAAATTATTTGTCGTCGTTTTCTCTCATCTTCTCCCTCTTAACATTCAGCTAAAAGGCTGCATCTCTGACATAATTATTATCCTCCAGATTGCAGGCCAGACATCAGAGAGCCTTTTACTCAAAAAAAGACACAAAATATGATTAGATACAAATGTGATTAAAAAAAATATGAAAGTATTGAAATTTCCTTGCTCAAGCCTACAGTCTCTCACATGCTGTGCACTTGGGGTCTGATCCAAAGCTCGCTGAATTCAGTAGAAAGATTCATATTATATTCAGTGGGCTCTGGATCAGCCCCTGTCATGTCACAGCCACCTCAGTCTAAGTTCCTATTCACAGAATAGTTTTCATCTCTTCAGGTAGACAACGGCATTTAGAAATGGTGGAATCTCCTATTGTTCTTCCTTCTACCAATGCAGGTGAGGTGCCGTTCCACTGAACAAGTGGAAAGGACAAGTCTCTGGGTGACAGAACCCAACCTAAATTAACATCCCCTCACATGGCATGAGTTAAATACACCACTCATCCCCCTTTTATTCTGGAAGAGAAGCAGACAAAAGCTTTGGGGTTCACGTCAGAAATTCGCTGCATGGTTTTAAATGCAACCACTTTAACTAAAGCCAAACTGATGCAAGCCAAACAAAGCCCCATGTAAGGCCGCGCTTACCTAACAGCACATACGCATGTTTAAGTTCATCAGTGAGCTTGAGTGAAATCAAAGCAACTTTGTGTGGGGATAGTCTGGGAGAACTAGCGGTGCTCAGCTGATCCTGCACACCTCTCAGGATTTGGCTGCCACTCAGCTGCTATGTGGCATCAAAACTATGGTTGGTGAATACTGCTTAAACACCAAGGATCCAAGCCATTCAGTTCCTTAGCTCCCAAAACTTTGATGAGAACCAAGAAATACAATTGCTCAGGGCTCTGCAAGACTAAACTTGAGATTTTAATTAAGAGCTCTTACTAAGGAATTTGGAATCTAGTATATAAAACATAACACATGTATTATATTTAGCAGGCACTTTGTCCTTTAAGCCCTCTTATGAATAGTTCTGGTCCAGAAGACCAAAAGACTCTGGAGCAAAGTGAATGGAAGTTATGGCCAACCACATACAGTCATATTTCCTTTTCCTTTCAGTTTCTCCCTTTTCTTTATTTATTTAAGCTTATACCTTCTTTTTGTCTTCCTCCATACTTTCCCCAGCTAAGATAAGGTAGGTCTTCATTTTTCATTGGTATCTGTCCTGCCACATAAAATTGCACATCATGTTTTCTATCCTATGGGATAGGTACTTTTCAGCAAGCTATAAATCAGTATGAGCTAGAAGTTGCTGTAATTAAAGGAGACACAGACCCAACAGAGTGCAGCTACAGATTTCAATCTTCAGATAATAAACACTAAGGAAAATTGATAATACTCTCCAAAACACTGAGGCATGAACACTCTCACATCTAAACACACCCACCTCCGTATGTACACATGGAGATGGTGTCTGCTCTATCTCAGTAAGCCTATAGACTTTGCAAAAGTTTAACCTTCTTGATTGAAGAGTGTGCTAAACCAGAGAATTCTTACAGGGAGTCTAAGAAGCCTTCACTGGAGAGAGCAAACATGCTTTGTGAACATCGGATGCTCCCTGACTCACCACTGTTGAAAAGGCTTCTTGTGGCAGCTATTCTCAAGAGTGTTCAGAGAGTGGTCAAACACTGCTCTAGACTTGAGCCCCATTCTCACCAGAAGTGGTGGAGAGGAGCATCAGTAATTATGTCTTCAGCATAACATTTATCTACAGTTCCGAGGACAAAGAAACCTGCTGAGGACAAACCAACTATTGGATGGGAAACAAGCTGGTCTTTGGAGGCAGACAAGAGGATAATTAACAAGTAGCATATGAGCAAGCAAGATGGTAATTTATGAGTAGCATATGAGGGTGTACAGTTTTTTTCAGAATGGACAGATAGGGGAATTAGAGACTCGTGTTAAGAAGTTCATGCACTTCCTCTGAAATACTGATTGGAGTGGGAAATAGATTTGCTGACAGTGTGTGCATAATGATTAAGGACAGTAAGTAAATGAGCACTGTGGCAATACTGGTACCCTATATCACCCAGTGAGATCAGTCACGGGAGCCTGCCAATAAAGCTGCTTGCATTTGAATGTGTCATGTTTAGGCTCTGAGCAGTGCAAAATACCAATAAAATCACACGAGGAAAACTTCAAATGTTTACAGCATAGAATTAATAGGATATTGTAACCAAAACCTTAGCAGGGTAGCTGGCAACCTTCACTCCAGCATGAGGTAGGGAATGGCCAGTAACAAATGAAATAAAGAGTTACCTATATTTCAGTAAGAAGGGAAAAAAAAAAAAAAAAAAAAATTGCTGACACTGACCAGTGTAAAGGCTACTGAACATATTGGATTCCCCTAGATTCTACAAGGTAAACCAAGGGTACCCAGCAAGAGATCTGAAAGCAAATCTTCATGGGTTTACAGTCATCAGGCATCCAGCTGATATAATCAGATGATTCAGCATGCCAGTTCTGGGTTATTATAGAGCATCAGCCAGACTAAAGGAGTGTCAATATACTGGAGTCTACCTCCAATCTACTTCTATTACCTTTAATCGACCAAAAACTCCTGTCAATACCTTCTAAAGAATGAAGAGACTTTGGGAAACAGAAGTTGCAGAATGAGAGATAAAGCCAAAGTCTTTAGATAAAATGAGCAAAGGTTTTGCTCGTCGTTTTGTAACAAGTATGTGATGAAACTTGCAATCTGTGTTTGAGCTACACTTTAACAGGATAATGTGGTTTTATTCATCTTGTAAATTTGCCTGGCTATGAATCTGATTTCCAGGTAAAGCTGACTCTGTGCAGGAATTCAGTTTCCTTCAGAGACAATGAACCTTGATATCTTGCAGATTTTCTCACTGTTAAACACCTTGGCAACTTAGCACAAGACATGCAGTTCTCTAGCATTAAAGTACAAATTCACATTTTCCTTGAAAGTAGTGTCAGAAGAGAAAGACAACAAATTCCAGGACCATGAAAGCTGATTCCATGGAAGAGCTCCACCAAAGTTTAGTGAAAGACTAAGATCAAGTGGACAAGGCTTTCTGTAAATAATTCCACAGCCAAAAACCCAGTGGAGATAGGTGGATGATGGGTCATGCCACAAGGTCTTAACTGACTTCAAATGTATGGCAGAAGTGCAAAGGGAGTTGAAAAAAAGGATTAAAACAGATTGGTTAATAATAATGACTGCAAAAGTACAGAAAGAACAGCTAGGAATAAAGCTTGAAAAATGAAGGCACAAAATGAGATGAGACTGGCAGAAATATGGCACAGAAAAGGATATCATTCTTTAAGTTTATTAGTAGCAAAAGGCAGCATAAATTGTTAGTCCACTTTCTAGAGAAGGAAAACCTATTGACAGTAAGGCTGAGAAAAGTGATTTTGCATTATTTTTCAGAAAAAGGTCACCTGTGATGAATTAACATTGTTAAGACCTAACAAAGTAGTAAAGATGGCCTAGAATACAAAAGGAATAGGTTAGAGAAGTTAGATAGCTTAGATCTTTCTAAATGAGCCGAACCTGCTGTATTCCTTCTGCAGCTCTAAGAAACTGACTCAATCAATCTCAAAGCTGTTAACGATTATTTTTTTTAGAACTTACGCAGGATCAGTGATGAACTAGACAACTGACACAATGCGGTAACTATCTTTTGAAGACAGAAAAAAGGAGAAGACAGCGAGCAATACACCTGTCAGCTTAACTCCAGTTCCTCAGAACAAAGAAACAATTTGGAAGTACCTAGGAGAAAAGAAGTGGGTATCGGTCAACATAGCTTTGTCAGGAACAAGCTATGATGATCCATTCTAGTTTGTTTCTGTGAGAAGGTATCAGGGGAATACCCAGTAGACAAGATACCATATAGTAAAGTTTTTAAAAATTATTTCAGATTCTTAGAGCAAAGAAGCATCATGGTCTAGCTGAACTGCAGCAGAGTAAATAAATAAACTGTTTAGAAAATTGTACTGTTTAGAAAACAGTTCTCAGTGTTCGTCTGTCAAAACAGATAGATGCATTGAATGAGCTTCTACAGGATTTGGTCATGGGATTCAGTCATGGAGTTGGTACAGTTCAGTATTTTCATTAAAAATTCAGATAAAATACGAAGTAAGTTAATTCAATTTGCAGATGAAACCAAAGTAAGACAAAGATTGTATTAAAATTCAAAATCATTTTGACAAACTGGAGACATAGCCTGAAGAAAACAGTTGCAATTCAATAGGGTCAAGTACAAGTTACTACAATTAGACAGGAATAATCAATGGTACAAACACACGAATGAGGAGCAATGACAAGGTAGCATTTCTACCGGGAAAAACCAATTTGCATTATTGAAGATTACAATCTAAACATGAGCCACCCATTTCTTTCTGCTACAAAAATGCAAATACAATACTGAGTGGGTATAAAGAATGTAAACTGGCAAGACTATACATAAATTAATCTGTTCTCTCTTGATCCGGCACAATTAACATCTCTGCTAGTGTTCTGTTTCCAGTTTCAGCAAAGCAATTCAAGGAGGACTTGGCCCAACTGAAAAGGGTCCAGAGGACACACCGAAAAGCAAATCATCTGTTCTCTATGTCTATGTTAGATAAGGCAAAAAAAAGGTTGCAAGAAATTCATGTAGCAAGACAGGGTTCAAGCTAGATACTTGCAAAATATCAGGGTAGTAGGAGCTGAAGTAGACTATTACTCTGGTAATTCCATTATTAGAGCTCTTTAAGAAAAGATTAGACTAACATAGCAGGAATGATACAGGTAAAGTTAATCCTCGCTGAGGGAAACAGATGACCTGTGGAGATCCCTACCAGCCCTTACCTTCTCTGATTTTATGCTAACACAAATGAAGCTAAAAGTTCATTCCCCACAATGATAATATAGGAGGAATCATTTCCATACTAACCGGTAGAACAAAGGTAAAGGAGCAGCATGACTGCAAGAGGTCAGGTCTGCTAGAGCAGTGTGGGATGATTTTGACCACTTTCCAACAACCATAGTAGGAATAGTTGCTTATCAAAAATGGGATGCACTGGTAAGGTTGCACATGGCACCCAAACTACAAAAATCAATCACTACCAGATATAAGAGTATTTAAATACAAATCACAAGAGAGGAAGATGAGGAAGTGCAAGTCTATATCAACATGCACTAACTGAACTGTGCACTGTTATAGGAAGCCTGAATAAAACTTGCTCATGTTTAGTTGCTCACTAAATCTAGGGAGTGTTACAGGTCACTCCTTTCTTGCAAACTCACTCCTCACAAAAATTCCATAGAATATCAGAAGGAAGGGAATCAGAATGAGCTTTCACTGATGAGCTGTTAGGTGCAGATAAATTAATGAAAGCTGCGTACAGTGCACCAGCAATGCCCAGGCTTGGCAGGGCTGCTATCACTGGGCGTTAGTTTATAGCAGTATAGATGAAGGAGAGGGGCCACTCTGGGCAAAGCTGCCAAGTGAATCATAACGGATCAGGAGCAGAGGGCTTCTCTTCAGAAGGCTGAGCTGGGAACATGGTACTAGGAATTCTTTTTCTTACCCATTTCATCTAATCTCTATTCTCTAAATCCCCTTTCTGTTCTAGGCTTTGTTTCTCCAGAGGGACTTGCAACATTCCTTTGTTGTGAGTGCAAGAAGGAAAAAAAAGAAGTGGCAAAGCATTTTGCTCTATTAAAGGCAGAAAGAATAAATGTTTTGCTCACTGAATGTGTATTCTGCATTCTTAACTGTCCTCATCCAAAGCACAGTAAAGTCTTCAATTGCCTTGGGTCACATCCACAGTACAAGATGGTGTGGATTATAGAGGACTGAACTATAGCAGCTAAACTCTGGATTGGATTCTACATAATCTACAGAGCTGGTATCTCCTTTCATTTTCCCTTCTGCATTTTAGCAAGGGCTGCTACTAAGTGTCTTTCAAAAGTTTGGAGGAGATGCATTTCCAGCTTTCATACTCCGATGGAAGAGGTTTAGACACTGAAACAGAAAGGAGAACAAATTACAGCCATAAACTATGACTCTTCCTTTTTTTTTTTCTTTTTTGTTTTTTTTCCATGCCCTCTGGTAAGGTAGCTTTTCCTTGTTAGTTATCCCGCTACTACATTGAAGTGGAACCTATGAAAGGTGTATAAGATAGATGGGATAAATTGCTCTCAGTGGCTGTAAAGAAAGCTTTTGATAATTGACATGGCTAGATTATTAACTTTCAGATGGTTATAAAGTCAATGAATCCCATTTGGTGGGCCTGAAGGACTTGGAAATATTTTTTCTTTATGTATATGTGTTCCTCCCCACACTAACTCCAACATTAAGCACAATGAACAAGCTATAGGTAGGTAAACCCAAAGTGTTACTTGTCTTTTCTACAAATGAATTAGCTCTGGTGCTATAAAATCTCTACCCTGTTGGATTCAAAGGCAGACTCCTCTAACACTTTATGCACAGAAGAAATATGCACTATTGCTGCTGGAAGATTTATTCATGTCACAACCAAAGTACTTCACGTGTCCAAGAAGAGTAAGTCCTTTGGCTTTTACCTCTTGTGACATCCTTAATGCATTAGCTTTTCCATCCACAGACCAGAGTATATTAGGGATTAATACGGCTCAGCAACTCAAAACACACAGATTGTCAGACTCAGTAATCAGCCTGAAGAATTTTGAGGACAGTTGTTATTTACAGAAAGTGATAAGAGACCCAGCAGAACACTTAACTCTAAATAAACAATGCGGAAACTTCACTACCCAGAAAGTCCTAAGTGGCAAATAGGCAGCTCAGATGTTCCCAAGTACAGTTTGATTGCACTCATGCTGAGAGGCAGCAAAAGCAGAAGACGGGAAAGGGTAAATCAGAAAGCAGGGGGCCTTTCTCACATGGATTCACTCTCATTTAAACTAGTGTTTAGCTCTGGTTTGTTAGTTCATTAAGAACACATTACAAAAACCAGTCTCAACACACTGATCACCAGCTCCATCATGCAGCGGCATGGCATGTGTTACAGCACATAGCTAGGTAACAGGAATGATCGGGCATCTGGGCAGCATGAGGTCTCACTCCAAAGAACCTGAAGGGAGCTGGCAGGGCCTTTTTGCAGCACAAAGTAACGGGTAACCGCAAAGTGAGTTCTCTTTTCTCCTCCGTTTCCTTCACCAGAATATCCATACTTGGCAACATGGAGGGAGATATTTCACTTGCACAGCCAGCAAGCTTGTGGTACAGCACAATGAACAAGACAGTCAATTTAAGTCTTGCTTTCACAAGAACGATGTTGCATGGATCCTAAATTAACCTTGGGTCCAAGCTGCAGCCCAGCCTAAGAAGGGATCACGTAGAGAAGCATCCTATTAGAACGGTGAGGAGACTGCAGGCAAACCCCATATCCTTAGAAACAATCAGTAACTTACCTCCATCCCACCCTGCCACTGAGGGGCCAGTTTGAACAAAGACGGTGAGCTGGAGGTCCTGAGAAGTGTAGCATGGTGAACAGTGGTTTAGAACTTTACCTTACTTAGATCTGCACATGGTTTCTGCTCGCCCTCATGCTGGAAAAAATGCCCTCCAACAAGCTGCTGCTATTCACATGAGGACTTGCAATACAGCTCTAAATATAGCAAGGTGGCACAATAGAGAGGGCTCCCACACTTAACATTAACACCAAGAACCAGAGCTTAGTGATGTGAATCAGTTGATAATAGCCTCTATCACTGGGCATTTTATGACTATGCGTTGCCAGCTGCTGAATTCCTTCCAGTAGCTTTTTTGGATATACCATTATAACCAGGCAAATGTTTGGCTAAAATAAAACCTGATGGAGTTCAGAAATAAAATAATGTGCCCCCGAAGACCAACCCTTGCTGATCTTTGAACTCAGTTATCTTGAAGGAAACCCTCTTCTGAACTTTGGTATGACTCTAATTAATGAGTTAATTCCCTGCTAATCTATTCTCTTCTTTGTGTCTGTTTCATGATTAATTTAGTTCCAGTGAATTTCCTTTACTGACTGCAGAGTAGAAACACATTTCCTATCCTATTAATCTCCTCTTCTGGCCTATCAGCAGAGACCAAACAATGCCATATGCCTCCATGCCTTTATTTTCTGAACCATTACAGAGCACAGGCAAATTCTAGAAAAGCAAGGTGCGAACAAGTAGGGAAGTTCTCCAAGCATACTTGTGCCACTACTATAGAGGAGATGGAAGAGAGGAGAGGCTGGATACCCAGGAGGTGTAAAAGCTGTGAAGTAGTTGAAAACTCTGCCCGATTACATCAGCCACATGTCTAGCTGAAAGGACAATCTAGCAAGGCTGTAAACAAACTGCACAGGAATATCACTCAGTTGGCAAAGGATCAGAGAAAAGCCCAGGCCCAAACTCTGAGAAGATAAATCTGTTGAGGGTAGTAGATATCTGGGTTTCACTAGTCATGAAGCTCCAGGGCTCCCAGATACACTTCCAGTATTATTTTCCTGGTGTGGAAGTGAAGGTCTTGTTTGGCGGATAGACTTCTCTGTCTCCACCTTCAACACTCTTCTTAAAAGAAAATAAATTTTGTCTGTTCCCCTTCTACCCATTCAGCTAATAATTACTCTTTCAGCATCTAATAAAATCTTAGAACGGAGTCCCCAACAAAAAAATCCCAACATTATTTGTTGTGCAAATTTAAAAAAAAAAAAAAAAATCAAGAAAAAAAGAAAATTCTGGGAAGAGAAAGGTTACCTTCCTAGGATCAAAAACCTACCCTCGTAGTTCTCATATGCCCTTCAGGGAAACATTAAAAAAAAAAAAAAAAAGCAAAACCTAAACAGCATCCTTCCCCCAAATTAAAACAAAATGTATTGGGACTTTCTGTGTAACATCCATGGTAGAATAGTGCTGCCAGCAATTAGCATCACAAACCTTCCTTCTGATGCCACTGTGTGTCAAGGACATTTTTAATGATGGATCAAGGGCACTGCTGCCTGTGAGGTGTGGTGTTTAAGCTGTGTTAACAGCAGCCTTCTTAGCACACAAATTCAGTATCCCATAAGGGATGCAGTAAAGACTGGAAAGCACCACAAGGCAGGAGAGATCTCTATGCAAACAAGTGTGTTGTGTTGTTTTCATGGCTGTTCCTGTAATATCTGCAGGGGAAATAATCTCTGAAGTATATCACTAAAGATCTTTCTATTGCTTCTTTCCTACTAGCTGGTTACCTAAACCACTCTATATGTGCATAGAAATGCCAGAAATAAGACATGAGGAAAAATACTCTGAAAAGGGCAAAGACCTCCAGTGATCCTATTCATTACCCCTTCTCAAATAAATTCCAGACCCTATGCCAGAGTATTCCATTTTTAAGAATTTAAAGAATTGGCGGATGTTGCATTACAGAAGAGCCTTACAGACATCTGACTCTGGTGAGGATAAACTCCTGACGGACCTGAGTTGGCAAAGATTAAAAAGATCAAAAGTTATGCAAGGACGTGGAGTACACTGCTCCCGACTTTGCTCCGTTACTAGGTGCTGGGTCTAGCGATTTCCCAAACAGACTGGTATACAGCCAGCAGCAGCAGCTCCCTGGGCTTCGCCTTCAGGCCTTGCTCTCCAGGGACTTTCTCCACTTGTACTGTTCAGGATCAAAGACTCATATCCATTTGCACAATAAGAGTTTGGGTGTGATGTTAAAAAGCAAGACAGAGAAGTGACAAAAGCCATGTTTCTGCACCTTGTGTCTCCAATCTGCTCCTTGAAAGAGGCAAAGACGCCTCAGAGGCATTGTCAAAATGCCAAAACCAATTTTTCAGCCTAATCCATTATTTATATTTCCACCCAAACTTTTTTTAAATCCTGAGCTCCTGAAACGAAGGTATCGGGTTCTTCGTGGTATTGAGAATCACTTCCATGAACAGCAGGGAAAGGCATGGGGCTTAAGTCTTGGCCTGCCCTTATCCTTCCATATTCGCCTCTTACAGGAACCTACTGTATTTTGCTCCCTGTTCTGTACCATGCAGACTTCCAGCATCAAATCATCATCCACTTGTTTGTCTCTTTTTTTACTTGGTTCCTTCTGGGCTATTTAGGTAATAAAAAGCACTGTCATCAGGCGAGACATGTAACACTGAAAACTAGAAGATCTAAAAAAAAAAACCCAAACCCAACTCAATTTCTCATGGGCATGCACTTTCAACATGAGAGACTCTGGTTTCTTTCCCCTACCCCATTTGTGGTCAGTAATCTTCCAAGACAATTGCTTAAAGATAAAATGGTTTCTCCAATACAGTCATCAAAACAGGTATAGAACTGATTATTCAGCTCTACCATCCTTCTTCAAAATACTAAACCTGAATGACAAGGCACATGGACAACACAAACGATTACAAAACTGTTACTTTAACAAATGCTACACTTTCCCCAGCAAAACCATTCTGAATTCTTGTCTTCCTATATCTTAAAAGATATCACATAAATAAGTAGCATTCCAAAGCACGTGGTAAAAGTATTCAGAGGCATAGGAAGGCTAAAAACCTGAGCATCTTTCATGACCAGATGCACAAGAAGGAAGGTGATTGTTTTTTATAAAATAACTGGCAGTTTGGGCACTCCCAATTATTCTCTCTTACAACAGAGGACAAAAGTGCATTTGCAAAGGTGAAAGGCCAGCTGATGAAAGGAAATACCTTCTCTTTCTGCACAACACGCCACTAATCTATAAAACTCCTGAGATAGCAGGGTGCAGCCAGGAGCAATGTAAGATTCAAAAAGCATTAGGCAGTTATATAGAAAATGAGAGTACTGGAACATTTCATTAGATAGGATTATTGTCATTATAATTATTTGGAAAGGCTACAAATTCTCATGTTTCAGGTATAAATAAATCACTGTCTGAAGATAGAAAGGCAGTCCCCAGAGGGTAGGAGTATTCTGTAATTGTCCACTGTGGCAATTTCTTACATCCTGCTTTGAAATCTCCAGCGCTTAGCACTGTGAGGAAGGACACTTGACTGTATTCATGCACCACAGTGGAACCTCTCTTCTTATGACTCACTTATTCACAGATGAAAACACAAGTTGTGTGCTAGAACAAAGAATAAGTATTAATACCAGGAAAAGCCTGACAAGATAAATCCAGGTAGCAATACTTTACCCAAATTCTTGGCTGCCCCCTGCAGTTCAATGGAAGATGAAACACTGCTTCATTATTTGAAATGGGTGTTTGCTTTCTCTTTGAATTGCCTTGGACTTTTATCTTTTAATGAGATGCTGGTGCTTTTTGGAGGATGCTATAAAATGGCATCTTCAGAAACAATTCTGAAGCACAGTGTGAAGTAAAAACTTGTTGGGTAGACTAGACAGAGAAATAGATAGACAACAGATGCTTTCTATTCTTCTTATTCTAAATTTCTGATGATACTGGCCTGATAGCAGAATCTTTTTCCAGCATTCAGCTGCTTCTATTGCTTACCCTGCCTCCAACTCCAAATCCTCTAACTCATGTTGAAATAGGGATTTAAGGTAGTAACTATTAACACTTAAAAGGAAGCCATTATAGTTTAAATGGTGAATAATGTGTCACAGATAAAGCTCCTGATTATGTATTTTTAAATGGTTAGGGATATATTTGAAAGTCTAACCACAAAGCATGCTACTGTTACTTTAAAAATGAAATTTGACCTTCCAGAAAATAACATTTCTTCTATTTAAAAAGCACAAGTTCTAACAGGAACAAATGGAAGTAAAAATGAGAGATGGAGCAGGGGGCATACAGAGAGAATATCACTAAATAGATGCAAAGGGAATGTTTTTTCTTCTTTCCTCTTACCCTGTTCTGAGTCTGCCTCTCCCTCCTGCTCCAACAGCATCCCTTGCCTCGGCACTTTGGCTTCACTCAGCTCTCATGGTCTAGACAGCCAGTGCCTGAACCCTCAGCATCTACCCACAGACATGAGGGCAGAAGGAAGCCATAAACTTTCTTTGAGAACGGAAAGTTCACAAGAAACAGGGGTGGGTTTTTGTTGGTTTTGGCCATTGTATCCCAATCTAATTCTTTAGAGTTACAGTTTTCCATAGAGAATGCATCTCAGCATCCTTTCCCACTTCTCCACAAACACCCCCATCCTCATGTGCCCACTGAGTCCTTCCAGCACATTGCAGGTCCTTCTGCACTGTTCCAGACCAGAACCAGTCCCACACCTCTCACATTGCACTGTGACAGTGTTGAGAAAGTGGCAGTGCTCTGTCCTGGACTTCTCCCAGAGAAGATCCCTTAGCTGGGCTGCGTTACTAAGTCCTATAGATTGGCTAGGGCCAAAAAGGGATGGGTCTTCATCTTGTACTTGAAAGTGAACTTTCCCCACATACATGGGAACTGGATCTGGGATTTTAAGCTTGAGTACATTTCTGCTCTGCAGACCAAAAAATAAAAAGTATTAATTTCATGTGAATCTTCCCCCTCACCTCCTTTTAGTCCCAGCTCCAGCCTAATTATCACAAGCTCTTTTTGCCAACGTCACATTTAACCTATACACCCTAATAAATCCATATGGTTTCTGAGAGAATACAGTGAATTATCAAGGGGCCAAAGGGGCTGGCTTTCACAGCTGTACCTCCATCCATAAGCCACACTGGTACACATGTGTGCTGGGCCCTGAAACAACATGCACATACTTATTTCACGTCTCACACAATACCTCTGCCATGTCTCTCTTTACAATATCTCGCGTGGCAGCAAGAGGCAGGGTCTGTGTGTGAGTCACAGTCACAATACATCGAACAGCCAGAGCCTCTGACAGAATATACAATGCAGCTGAGATGTCAGTGGAGGTGGCTTTGGAGTACTTTAAAATGCTGTTCAAGTGCCAACTTTCACCTCCAAAGATGACACTTTGCTCGCCCACCCGCTTTCCTTCCAGAGTATGCGCTGCTTTTGCTGCAACTTGACAGCTTTAATTATGAATTTCTCTGCCTCCTCAATCCCTTTAACCATTTATTCTCTAATTTATCTTGCTACATTTTTTGATATGCTCCTCGATGCAACTGTACACTGTCACCACACTACAAGAGGCCTGGTCAGACTCTCATTTGCAAGCTGGGCACCAGACTAGAGGACTTGCCATATGCTGTTTGCCTCGAAAGCAGAAATCTCTGTTCTTATGTTGCCTTTGCAGAGAAAGGATGCAGTGATGGGGATACAATGTGCCTAGGAGCATTGTTATATCAAAACCATTTGGCTCTCCTTAGCTCTTGCCGTCTGAGTAACTTATACAGGTACAAACTTCTGATCTGGTAAAAAAATGGATCTCACTGGTGGTTTTACAGGGGAATCAGCTCCTTCCAGCCCTGTATTTTACCTATAAAGGAAATCTACTTTAGCAAAGTATGCACTACTGTCACCACCACTGCTGTGCAGGACTGTGAGGCTCTGATGCTACTGATAGGCAGGGAGACATTCTGCTCTATACAGACTCACAGACCACTGGCATTCATTTCAGTTTGCTTCTAAATTCTGCAGTGCTTGGACATCTAGGCCCCTCTGTTGAGGTGAGAGCTCCACACAATGCAGCGTTTGATCCAGATAATCCAGATCAAAAAGTCTCTTGTTCCTGTGATCTACGCCCCATTATTAACTCTCCAACATACAAGAGAGCAAAGCCGATTTTGACCCTCAACCAGTCTAATTTTCACCTACATGAACATGTTCCTCAAGAGGCTCTGTTGGGAGCTGTGGACAGATTAATTAGAGGTCACCTCAAGTGACAATTGCTATAAAGATAACAACTCATCAGAGGCAAAATACACTACTTCCACAAAATATGCTTTATTCTGAAGGGCTGGAAGTGCATTTCACCTATCTACTGTCATACTCCCTCAATTCTATTGGTTCTCCTGCATGAAGAAAGCTACTGTAGTATGTATCGATATGAAAGATATGTCTGTTCTCTGGTTTCTACAAGTCTCAAGTTCCTTTGGGACTCTGGGAACATCATCTGGAAAAGTTCCACAAAGAAACACTAAATTACCAAGATCCTTGAAATAGCCTTATTGCTTATCCATGGTTCCCACCAGACTGAAAACACAAGGATCATAGTTATGACTTGCTCATACATACCCTCTTAATAATACCAAACAGCTGAAAGCAAAGGGCAAAGATTATCAACAGAATTGCACTGACAAAGTTGTCTCCTCCTGCTATTGTGCCAGAGCCCCAAATGTGATGCAACTGGTGTTTCAGCTACTGCTGCGACGTACATATAGTCTATATAAGGCTATATATAGTCCTCTGAACCTGCCTGCTCAGCATTAGATCTGTGACATGTTCCATTTGAAATCCTACATCTTCTTATATTCAGGATGACCAACAGTCTAACCAGACTGATCTTCCCATCATCCTTGGTACTCTCTTAGAACAAACCTATCCATCTTCTCCAGTGTCAGCACTATTCTGCTCTACATAAAGGCCATCTCAGAGGAAAGTGTACATCCCTCATGATGCATTTCTTTGGGGGACACTTCATAAATGGGAATCACTTCTGAAGTCGTGATAGCAATCAGCTTTATTTTTCTAGCCCAGCATGTGAAGGCCCCCAGTGGCTTTCATATTTCAAATTAGATCTTAAGGGAAAAGGACTGCACCACAGAAATACAGATGCTCCTAATCAATACAAAAATGTCTAATACCAGACAGTATTATAGCAATATGCCTCACAGAAAGGGCAATGCAGAGCCCATTTGTTCTGCTGGATATATACAAGTTCATTATCTGTAGTCCAGTCAGATCTGTACATGTTTGGTAATTTGAATAACCTCAGATAGATACGATAGCAAGCAGTGCTTCTGTGCATGCTTGAACTTCCTTCTACTATCTCTTTCTCTTCCATTTGCTCTTTTTCTCTCCTTCCTTTCTGCTGCTATTTGAATTGCTATTAGTAGCTATTAAATGATAAATTAATTACCTCTGAAATAAGCAGGAGCAATTGTACCCAGCCTGGCATAGCTGGGGCCGGAATTTTGTAACAATGAACAGAAGCTGTGCAGCTCCCAAGGTATTTCATAATAATAATAATAAAAATCAATAGGAGGAAAATAGGGACAGCTCTAGAAAGTGTTAATGAAAAGTTGCTGAATTACAGTGGCTCACCTGTGAACAGCTACATGAAAGGCTTCTGAATACCAGATATATTCATTGTAGCCTGTATTGCTTGGCTGAACGTCCAAAAAATTCACCAGGCTTGTATTCTCACAATAACAAAGGAGAGACACTGAGGAGTGCAGGATAAGAAGGATGAAGGGGTGGATGGAAGAAGGTTCACGTTCCTATTTAGAAAACATGATTATCAAGGCATATAATGACAAAAACATCTAAAGCCTTTAAAGATCCAAACTCAAAATCCAAAGTTTTTTCTTCTCAATAGCAGAAGCATCAATTCTTTCGGTTAGACCCTAGGGTAGCAAGAAGGTACTACTCTTCTGCAATTTCAGTGTGAAAGTTCACTGCAGAGTGCTAGAAGACAGTCTGGAGCTAAGGCATTTCCTAAATGGTTACGGCAACAAGACACCACTCCAAAGGCAAAGCCCAGCTTCAGCTACTCTCATACCTGTTGCATTGCATTAACACTAGACTGTGCTTCCACAAGCATTATATGAAATACATTAGAAACTCCTTTTGCCCCATGTTCTGCACCACCAAACTGACAGGGTAGTTTGGTTTACTTGGGTAAATGCATTTCCACAGCATTTTTCTCTCCAGCATCCAAGTACAGAAATATCACATCTAGAGATGCTCATAAAGCAGTAGAAATCTCAAATTCCTTTACCAGCAATAAAATCTGTGACTAAGCTAAAAAAATAGAATCAATAAACAAAGTAAGAATTTTTAGAAGATAGTTTGGGTTATCAGCTTAGAAATTACCCAGCC
>JAVSBS010019498.1:18679-29190 GCA_033124195.1 Coracias cyanogaster | reverse complement strand
CAGGTTCAGCATGTTTAAGAGTTGATATTGAAGATCGGTCAGACAGCTGAGTGCTCACAATAACAAATGAATTCTCTAAATTCAGTGGAAAGGGAAGCTAAACCAAAGTATTTGGTTCCTCAGTTGGTGGTTTGTGTAATGCATCTGCTTCACAAGGGATAACAGCATTTTCTGATACAATCAGCAAAATGCTGTGAAAATGTACAAAGTGTGGAAGAAGAAAATCACAATCTTCCACTCAAAACTTAATCATAAATTATCATATGATTAAGATGTGAGACTTTTTTTTGCATCTAGGAAAGAAGCATATGCATCATCTGATCTTTTTTATTGCAGCATGACTCATGCTATACAGCTCATCTGAGTTCATCTCAGCTAGTTTTGGTTTTTTGCACTTGTTACAAATTCTTGGGTTTTTTACTCATCCTACTCTGGATATATAGACATAAAATGTAACATTGCCTCTCTATCTGAGCAGTAAAGAAAAATAAAAATTAAAAGAAAAATCAAAATCATAGATACGAGTAAATAATTACAATCAGTAATGTGCCACCAACTAAAACGCGTATCTAACACATTAATATATTAACTAGGAAGGGTGAAGAGAAGAGCAATGAGTGTTGAATAATATATGAGAAGCAACTAAGCAGGGTAGGACTCCTTGCCCTCAGAATGAGAAGACAGCTGAGTCATAGAGGTATATAAATTATGAGTAACCTGATTATGATAAATAGGGAAGTAATTATTACTCAATATAAGCAAGAAATGATATTATCAAGTGACAAGTTAAAAAAAAAAAGTAGAAAGAAGTGTTTCATCACAAAGTAGAAATTACTTTGAGTAAATCATTGCTATAGATTTTGAGGGATGCCATAAGTTTACAAAGGTACTGAAGCAATTCAAAACATTCATAGAAGAAAAATCCATCAAGAGTTATGTACATTAGGATTTCAGAAGGATGGGTTTGCTTACCTTTAAGTTGTTCCAACTTTATGCCCTCAGGTACAGAAGTGTTTCAGTGGTCTACGAATGTGTTTACAACATCAGAGTGATTTATTCCAGTAAGAAACCTTTACAGAAGTACATCAGTGCCAAATTTCATAGCCTGTGGTCTGATTTCCAAGCTGTTTACAAAACTGTTTTTTCTGTTTGAGGAAGCCCTTTGCTGCAGGACTCTGGGAAAAAAGTGAGTGTAGGTGGAATTACCATCATACGTTTTACCTTTTCATCCCTCTTCAGCTACTATCAGGGATGGGTTACAAACTAAATGAACCTTTAGTTTGAACCCGTAGAGTTTTTCTTTTTAATACTTGCATGGCTATATCACAGGTGACTTGGATACACATAAAGCAAGAAGTCATTGACAGACTCAGAAACTATGAAAGAGTGTATCTGGGCAGCTCTAGAGGAGCTGTAGTCATGTTAAAACAATCAAATCACACATAATGTCATTGATTTTGCAAATTCTTCTTTCAGGTTTTCTTGAAATAGAGCTAAAACTTTAAAAGAAGAAACTTTTTATGCTCTGCTGGATAGTCTTCAAAAAACTGGGTTTATCTCTGTAGCAGGAGATGAGAATCTGACGAGCAACTTATTGAACTTTTAATGTAAATGTGTGTATGGCTTGTAAGAATCATAGAATTGTTTTGTTTGGAAGAGACATTTAAGATCATCAAGTCCAACTGTTGTGTATCCATGAAAAAAATATAGCTTTACACGTTTTTGAGAGCTATATAAGAGGTAAAGTTCTTTTTAAAAATCATTCTTTCATTTTTTTGGGTATGCTTTTGTAATTTGTGTAAGAGACATCTGTATGCAGAAGGAAAGAATAAAAAATAAAATCTGGCAGTAATGCTGTTGCTTTAGCACTAGCAAGGCACAACCATCTCTGGTTTGTCCAGAGGTTGTAGTAGGTACAATCTGATTGCCTGTCTATAAAATAAAAAAGCAGAGCAGTTGTAGCAGATATGGTGTCGTCTCCTGAGGATCATTTACATGGACTTTTATCTGTTCATGTACATACAGATATGGTGACAAAATGGTCCTTTTGCTCCTGTGGCTTGCTCAGAGCCATGCAATCTGTTTATTGCTATAATGGACATTAATCATTGTTCACACACACAAGTGGAGTTTTTATTTATTGGTTGGCCTGGCTTTGATAAGAGGCATCATTATTACACTCTCCATGAGTTAATGAAATGGTAAATGCTTGTCACATGTCTTGGAAAGGAAAGCAACATAGTGTGGAGAGATGAAGTACTGAAACTTGCATTGAGCAATTAACTTTTCTACCTGTAGCCTTTCTAACCATAAAATTATTTATAGTTTTATACATTTTTATTTTTCTATAAAAATAAGAATTTACATCATTTGGTTTTAAAGTGATAAGAATTCCTCCACATTTCATCTGCAGAAACAGGGACACTGCACTGACAGGCTGCTGACACACAGCCAGACACAGACTCATCAGTGCTTCTCCATTAAGAATTAGATGTCCCACACAAATAAGCAAATGGATAGTTTAATTTTTATCTTCCTTCCCTTTCTGATGATTCTTCCAAGGCTGTCAGCCTGTATTCTGACAATGCAAATGCTGACACATGCACTGATCTGCATGAATATGAGATGTTTTCATGAATACAAGGCCAAAACTAGAAAGTCTTTGAGTCAGTGATGCTGCTCACGTGCATAAACCTGTGCAGAGATCTGCAACATCAAAGCCCAGGGGAGCAATTAGTACAGATGGTTTTGTGAGGTACCTATCTGTCTGTTAGGACCTGGCTTGAGACCAACAACTCATTTTACATTGGTCAATGAGTAGCATTTCATATTAACTATAGTTTACCCCTCGTCTGAACTGAACTGGAAATAATGAAATGGAATTTGACGTTTTAAAGGGCCCATTTATCTTTCAAAAACTTTGATATGTGAATATTTATATTTTTTATAAATTTATTTGAAACTCAATTGAAAGTCATGCTATAGCTACTATTCCTTTATTGTACATGATCATGAAACATACAGTAAAGATAATGGAACTGAATGAATAGTTAAATATTTTTACAGTCTAATTCACTGAAGTTCTCCTCTGGCCTGAGTTAGCATGTCCTTTTTTTAATGCCATAGATTTTTCACTGTTCTGAAAGAGGTTTTCAGGTTTTGGTGTTAGACTGATCTTCCTCGCACTTGAAGCATAACTGATGTTAGAACTAATGGGCCATTTTTTGCGTGTGTGTGGCCTTTCCTTCCTGAAGGCTCAATAAGTGACTTTTAGCCTCTAGTTGATTCCTTTGAGAACACGTAATATTTTAAAATTATAATTTACCTAAATTTAAAAACATTGTCTTACTAGAACCCCCTCACTAAATGAGCAGAGAGCTTAATTAGATGTTAACACCCTTGGGTAGAACACTGCCTGCAAAAAAATAGCTTAGATCACAGGTGTAAGCTTGTGGGTGATTTATCTCTCCTCTCCCACCCCTCCCCTTAGCAGACTGGTTATTTTACCTTTAAATGCTGATGGATTGCCAGCTCCTGAGTTGTGATGGATTCTGTGTGGCAGGCTGGGTGACAGTGAAGCAGATGTGCAAGGACAAAGACCGGTTTGTTGGTGGTTTTGTACACCAGGGAGCTTTCTTTTGATAGCAGCAATTTAGGCAAGCATCAGTTTTGTGGTTACCTTAGGCTTATGCAACTGGCCTTGGGGGGAAGTAGTGCAGTTATCACAATCAAAATCTCTTTAAATCATGAGTGGTTATAGCACAACCATCTTAGTTTGCTAAGAGCACTTTTCCACTATTCTGCATTGATCCAATAGTCTTTTCCCTCTTAGCGCAAGGAAAATAGAGTAAGAGGACGTAGACAAGGAGAAAAGTGTGGTGGAAGGAAGGAAAGCAAAATTGGTTATTTAAAATACTTTCAGAATTCTTTATTATTCAAAAAACTTCTAAGATACTTTCTTGCAAGAAGCTGTTTCCTGCATACAATATGGAATATTTCTCCTATCTGTAACTTTAAGTACCCACTGCAATTGCGTGGATGGATAAGATAATTTAATGTTGGTATTCTGCATTGAAACTAAAAGGCAAAACTCCACTCCTCCTTAAGGCAAATGAGCCCAAGGGCAAACTAGCAGTTAACGAGTGTAAAAGGTTGCTGGAGGAAAAAAAAGACTTGATTTATTTGCATGCTAATGTAAATTAGAAATGAATACATTTCTGGAATAATTAAGATGATTTAACATTTACATTCAATATTTGAAATAATGCTGTTAAAGTTTTTCACAACCACTTGTAGTCTCAGCAAGGTGACACTACATGGATCGCTTTTAGTATTTGTTCTTCAGTTTTCTTTATAGTTCTTCTAGTTTTGGTTTGTAATTGATCACAGGAAAGATGTGATAGTCCTCCTCCCTATAAAAGTAAACTATACTGAGACCAATAATATCTTCTCAGCATATGGCTTTACTAACAAGTTCTCCACCTAGACAATATGAAAGGAACTTTCTGGGGATTTGTTTTTTTCTGTAATTGAAAAAAATCCCGAACCTCTAACCATGCCATCAGAAAAAAAATATGTAGAACTACTATTGTGGGGGGGGGGAGAAAATACAGATAAAGTTATATGGATGTAATAGAAAACTCTGTGAAAGAAATGGATTCTTCTGACACTCAGCAGCTTTATATGAAAGAAGTAAGTTCTTATTATATGGCTGTAGACAAGATGGAAGTGTAGAAATTGCCAAGTGGCCTTCTAATTCCAAAGTCTTTTTTTAAGTAAAAAAAAATCTCAAATGCTGAAAAAGACTTCTTGTGTTTTTCAGCCTTGCATGTGTCATAGCTTGATTTCAGAGTCTCATCACAGACTGTCTGGGAAAAGATACATAAATAATGAAGGCTTCATCAGTCAAGGGTGTTTTCTTTCCTAATTTCTCCCTGGTCTGTAACATATTTACTCTTTTTGTTTACTCTGAACTGAAATTTTGTTTTGCTTACATATGAAGTTTGAGCTAACAATTTTTGAATAGAATGGCAATCAGGCTTAAAAGAGGAAGAGAAAACTGAAGGGAGGCTCTAAAGAGAAGCTTTCCAGAGATAACTTGTGAAGCTTGGCTTTGGCAAAAGGCTGACACCATAAAAGCAGGTGCTTTTTCCACCTAGGTGATTTTTACTTATACCAGATAAGAAATTTTAAGAATTCTAAGAACTGAACACTGCTCTGAATGAAAAGTAATCTTAGATCAAATATTGATGTCAAAACAAAGAGGAAAAAACATTTTATGTGCAACTCAAGCTGGAGAGAGGCTTTCACTGATGATCTTTTCAATTCTTTAGCATGTCTGAAAAACCAGCTGAATTTTTAACCCTGAGAGGAGTGTAAATTTTCTGGGGAACGCCTCATACAAAATTCCACTGATCTGTTGTTTTGTAGTGCACATAAATGTGCAGATGGAGTAAATTTTAAAGTATTTCTTTAAATGTTTTACAGATATGGAGATGAATTATTGCATTTCTTACATCCAAAGTATTGTGAGCTGATGTTTTCAACAAGCATTTCTTTCCATATTTTGTCCCACTGTGAGAAACTGGTAATGTGCTTTATAGCTCTGACTAGTATATAAACAGTTGCTTTATCAGTTATATTGGGTTCTTAAGGAAGTACACCTTCTTCTTGAGCAGAAGGCATTGATTATTAATACCAAATAATTATCTATAGGGCACTGATACTCAGTATATTTTATGTTTATATTCACCCAGGGAAGCACTGGAGGGGGAAAACATTTCAGGAATAACTGTGGTTGGCTATACCAATAAGACTACGTGGCTGAAAGTGAATTGCCTCCCTTATTAGTTAGGGACAGAAAGAATTTGTTATATTATCTGTTTTAAGAGTTGTTAAAACAGAACTGAACATAATCTCCATTATTACATTTTAGATTCTCTAATCTTATAGATAAAAAAATATAGTAAAACTGGTTCTTGTGCTTTTGAGAGTCTTTTTTTAATTCAGAGCATGGCTATGTAGTAGAACTAAAGCACCATAATAAACCACAAAGTGTTTAACCAAACATTTACTGGGGAGATGTAGAAAGTAACAAATTAGTTGAGGTGGCTTAATGCTCTAGGACATGTTCTAGGATACAGTATCTGTGGCAGATTATGTAGAAGGATGATGTGACTGTCAAGTAAATTAAATGCATCTTCTTCAGTGTTCAGAGTGTGTAGTGAGAGAATAATAAGATTTAAATACAGAAAGTGTCTACATTTATCCTAATTTAGAGGCTGGTCACCCTAAATCAGGAACAGATATGAGATAAAATAGTATGGAAACTGACACTTTGTTTGTAAAAATGGTTGTTCTGTAAACTCCGTAAAGTTGTGAGGGCTTTTATCTGAAGTAGTACTTATTTGAATACAAGTTATATATTTGTTTCTGGGTTTAAATTCTGAGTTAAGAACCTGAGTGGGAATATGACAGTTCTTAATAGTTGTTTATGGATGCTTTTATAATTGCAGTCCTGCTGCTTAAATTAACTACATAAAATTCAGTTAACAAGGGAAATCAGACAAGTGGACTACAAAGAGCCACCTCCTTGATTTTTCTTTCTGCCATTCTTTCATAAATTGAAGAAAATTACAAGCTGTTTGTGCTCAGATCTTTAAGATCATTTACAATACAAGTGATTGCATTTCAAATAGGATTGTGGGCATTTTTGCCCTGGGTTTTGAGGCCAGTATTAACATTTCATAGTTCCCTTAATAATGAAAGGCACAACAGGGAAAACTAGTATCTATCTAATGAAAAAGAATATCTAGTGATTGCTATGAATAAACCAACACTTCTTCTAAAGTGTGTAATGGCAAGTTGTAGAGTTAAATGAAAGCGAGTGATGCTCATTAGAGTCTGCTATGACATTTAGATTCATTAGTGCACAAAGATTTAAACCTCAGAAGACAGAGGTACGGTTTCATCTGCAATGGCTTGTATTTGAACAAAAGGAAAAAGGAACAATTATGAAAGAAAATGGTATTGCAATAGTGCTGTGTGGGGAACTAACCCCTGTGACTGGTTGCTTATCCTTTAAAAAAAATCTCTTTGGTTTCCTTATACATGAGTATCTAAAAATAAAAAAAAACCCAAAACTAAATAATCAAAGCCTCTAAATTGGCCTTTTGATACCTAACAAGCTTTCTGCTGTAGGATTAGCTGTCTCAAGTCCATAAACCAACTCTACACCAAGGCATGTTCCCACTGCTCTGCTTGCCAGCAAAAGCCTGCAGCAGGACTAGATGATGATATCCCATTTTAAAGGACACTGCTAGATTTCAGTATGTGTCTTTTAAAATTCCATCAACCTACATTAATGATGAAATTTTAGGTTAAGGAAGAATATTAGCATGTTAATTTCTTGCCATTATTTATGCCACTCCTTTCCTTTTACACTGGTCTTGGACGAATACAATGGCTTAGATTATTTCATTGCATTTTTTAGCTGCTAACGTAATGGCATTGAATTTAATAATATAGCTACAATCCCAGCTCCTTACAACAGGAAGGGAGTTCCTGGGAACTCCTTTCAAAGGGACTTCCTACATTCGTGCCCACAGCAGGGCTTGGGCTGGGGCATGAGAGCAGCCTGTCTTGCCTGAGGAGGGAGAGGAAGCCAAGAGGCAGTCAGCTGCTGCAGGACTTCTCTGAATCTCAGCTGGAGGGAGGGTGGGAAGCCAGGAGCAGAGAAGCTGGGAACAAGAGGTGCTCTTCTGGCTTGTGGCTTTTGGTGCACCCCTAATGGAGAAGTGGTACTTGTGGAGAAACAGAAGAAGCTGAGCACTGTTAGAGTTCCCTTCCTGAATGCTGTGGCATCTCTCAGCTTGTACAGTTGGGAACCCACTGCCACAGGGAACATGAATTTCAGAGGATCCACTTCCCAACTGGGCTGCCATATGACCACAAGAAGCAACAGCAGCCACTAGGTGGAGAAACAGGAATTTATTCTCAAAAATGCATATAGGTTAGTATAAAAGGTTAAACTGACCTCAGGGATAAATGCATTAACAACACAGCTATGCTTCTGTGGGGAACTTTGCCCTGATTCCTTTATGAAGATTTTCTGGATAATCTATGATCACTTATTCACTTGTTTTCTGTGGCTATATACAAGAGGATACTGGAATTATAATCAGCGTTTTTAGATTTAAGCCCAACTAAGGGCCTATGTTGCAAATGAGATGGTGCAAATACTACGGACAAGCTTGTAGTGTTATACCTGTTAGCAGGGCAGCTGCTCTGTTCTGGGTTTTATCAAGTGGGAAGGGCTGCTGTTTGGATCTAGCTGCTAGAGGGAGAACCTGCTTTTCAGGAGGCCATTTTGGAAAGGGTAATTATGTGGGAACAGTCATTTTAGTGTATTACTTCATCATAATTAATAACTGGATTAATGAGAGTAGTGAGATTAAATTACTGAGTCCAGCATGCAGTGAATTGTAGGCCTTTCCCCTGGACAATGTGAAGTTTTACTTGTTTACTATTATAAATCACCACCATTGCCAAGGCTACAACTGAGTTTCTATCACAATAAAAATTCAAATGTTTTCAGTCATTGCCACATCTCTTTGCAATTCCTTGTCATCAATCACATCAGTTTCAAAACTTAGGCTAGTTCTGGGGCATCGGATTTGAAGTGAGGCAAAGGATGGCCTTGTACTTCAGAAGTGCAGTGCAGAAGTGTGGTATGTGATGCCAGTCTGTAGAAAGGCAAAGGTCACCAGCTGCCTTAAAACAAAGAAAGAATTTTGATTATTCATCTTAGCAAACTGACTAATTCAAATGATGCAAATTATCTAAGTAATGTCAGGTTAACACCTCACACCATAAATCAAAGGTATGGATGAGCTGTGTAACCTTGCTAACTAAGCAAGACCTTCACAGAGCTTAATGGGGAATTCTTCAGCTTTTGGGTTATTAAGAATGAGGCAATTTGAGCTCTTCTGCTTCTGCAAATGCCTCTTTTTTGAATAACAGAAATCCTGTGTTACAAGAGCTGGAGAGAATAAATTTTCTGGGCTTCAAACTTCTTTGCTTAATGAACTGTTTGCATAGTTCTGGAAAACAGTCTTTCCTTTTCTAATGAACCCAGTGCTTCTTTGGGAGTAGGTCCTTGTCTCTGTGCCTGCGTATCTTTCCTAGAGTCACAACTGGCACAAAGGAGCTGCAGTGTCTGACTAGATGTGCTGGAATCCAAACAGCTGCATAAGGAGAGAAATGGAAAATAATGTTTTATTAACTCAAGGCAGCATGCTGATACTTTACACAAGCATGAAAAGACAAAAGTATCTTGAAAGGTTTTAGTGTAATCCAAATGTGAATGCATCATAAACAATGTTGTACTTCCCAACGGCAGCGAGAAGCTACTGCAAAAGGCTAGAAATGATGAATTAGAAAGTACAGTGTTATTGTGGTTAGGAGGCTGCTGAGAGGGCAAGTAGCCGCAAGGCTACATGACTGTGGAATGACTACAAGCCAGAGAGCAATAGGATCAGGTTTATTCTTTCCACCCTCTACTTCACTGTTTACTGAGCTTGTTTAAATCCTTCCTCTTGAAGTAGAGATTTCTGGGGCAAACACTGTGCTATATCAAAGGCTCACTAAGCTAAGGGTTACATAAGAGGTATGTACATGGAGTTTTGTCTCTTTTTTCCCTGCAATTTTTTAATGACTTCCTTTAGTTTCTGCAAAGGTTATTTGAAGATGCCAGTTACATGGGCCAACTCATGAAGGGCCAACTTGCAAAAGATCTATACCTTGGGTTGTACTCTCTGGCCAGTACCTGAGATTTGTGGCCTAAATCTGCCACATGTTTAACCTCATACAAGATGCTTGAATTTTGCAACACTATAGGAACTATGGACCTGAGGAGAACAAAACAGCTGGGACAAATTTGAGCTGCCTTCTCTGTACAGGGTGTGTAAGTTAGGTGCAGACAACATTGACAAATCAGGGTATAGTTTTTAGGAGCAGAACCTCATTCTGAGTTTTCCCTCCCTCTCTTGCTGCTACACTAATGTTCTTCAGCCTCTTTCCAGGACAGAAATTTGCAGAAAAGGACAACAGCAAAAAAATGCCCCCCACCAAAACCACAAATTACCATTTCAACTTGCTAACTCCAAAGAAACTTAATAAATCATGAGGCATTGGAAATGGCATGGTGAGAAAAAAACCTAGTAGCTGGAGTTAGATAGCTGAGAGTACTTTTAATTGCTTACTCTCATGTGAAATCAGCCCCTGCTTACATCTGTCACACCTCCATCCCAATGTCAAACTAGCTATTTTTAAACTGCATACAGAGAGGGACACAAGGATCTCTCACAGGTAGGACCCACTTGGTCATGAAGTCATTATGTTAATGCCTGAATACATATTAATTTGAACATGAACAGTGTGCTGCATTCCTGTGCTTAGGGACAGAGATGCCGTGTCAATAATGTTAATACTCTGCTCTTCATTAGGGCTCT
>JAVSBS010019497.1:19596-29680 GCA_033124195.1 Coracias cyanogaster | reverse complement strand
TGCCTGTGTGTACTCTGGAGTGCAACGGCGCCGTCATGGGCGCTGGCGCTGCCGCGACGCAGCCGTCGGGGAACGCGCTGCGCGCTCCTGGCACAGCCCGAAGGGCACAGGAGCAGGAGAGGTGCAAGCCCGGGCCTCTGGGAACCGGGAACTGCTTCCTCCGCGGTTCCGCCGCCAGCACGGCCCTAAGGCTTTGGCCAGGCTGGTTTGGAAAACGCAGCGTGCCGAACAGTGGACCTTTTCAGGTTGTCTGTTAATGGTTAGATTCGAGACATGAAGTATGTCTACAAGATATTGAGTAGGTGTATCAGCTGGGTGTGACTGAAACTCCTTTTGGCTGTACTTGGAGAAATAAAAGTGACAAGAGCAAAAAAGGCCAGACTCTTGATGCGTCCCATCCCACCAGCTTCCACTGCTGCGACAGCACTGGGGTTAAATAGATTTAAAAATACTGAGTTCCAGCATACTACTATTTTGCAGGTTCCTAAAAGGTTCAGCCTGCTTCAGGATGAGGAAAAGCAATTAACTTCACAGAACGGAGATCTTGAGAGCCAGTGATGGGGAAAAAATGTGAAAGATGACTACCATTTCCCCAGTAACATTATGCATTATTGAGATCAAATGGGTTCTATCTCAGGTGTGGAAACCCCCTGAAAGAGAGATCTCTGCCACTCCAGTGAGAAAACAGTAGATGTACTACATTTTTTCCAAAGCAAAGTCTCAATTCTCATAAGGGTTGGGTTGTTTTCTTTTTTCCCTTGTAACAGGTAAAGTTATACTTAAGTCTCTTGCACAACAAATAGGAAACAAACCAGTGTGTCCGGGAAGGTCTATTCACCACTCTCTCTACAAAATTATACTGTCTGCTTTTCCACTTTGAGACGTCTGCAGTTTATTCAGTGATACAAGGTCTAACAATGTTTGAAAGGAAATTATTTTTTCCGCTGGCTCTTGTTTTTCTGTTATTAACGCTTTTATTAATAATTCTGCATATTTCCTCTTTATTAGTATTGGTTTATTTGATGTCACTAGCCAAATACAGTGACAAGGTGAGTGCTCTGCCTGTGGAATCAGACATACCCCATAATCTTCCCCTTTGAAGTGCATTTTGTATTTCTTTAAAAAATACAGTCGAAAATAATAAATTGGAATCATGACTAAGAAATTTATTTTTCATGGATAAACTACCTTGCAAAAACAGTTTCTTGAACAAGAATTCCCTGTATTTTTTCGTTTAAAGTGCAATGCTTTTAAGTTTCCCCACATACCATAGAGTGAAAACTTGATAGATCTGCCATGTAACATTAAGAAGTTGCTCAAAATAATTAGTTAGTAATTCCACAGAATGTTTTTTGTCTCCAAAAAGTACCTTTAGTTTCAACCAGAAATGTAGTTGCGTGAGACAAAATTTGCAAAACCTCTATGGAAAAAGGAAAGACTAATACTTTGTGTGTAGCTGACCACAAAATACCAAGTCTTATTAGGTATCAATTTTTGCAAGTAAAGGCAATTAATACTACAATATCCAGCTATCATTCTTTTCTAGATTCTCTCAGAGGGAAAATGAGCAGTTCCCAGTCACCAGAGGAGACCTAGAAACTTTCTCTGCATTCATGCATCAGAAGAGAATAACCCAGAGCTTACTTGCCTTTTTTTTCCAGTAGGTTTCTCACAGTCTTCCTTTGCTTAATCTGACTGTATTGGGCTTTTTTTGTCTTTCATCCTATTTTTATACTCACTGTACTTACTTTCATTCTTCCTTGATTTTCTCCATGCTGTTATTTCACTGTAAATTTCCATAATATTTTTACTTCTCTTTTTAGTTGTCTGAATGCAGTGGCTACTCTAGCCTGACGTTACTGATCACTACAGCATCTTCTCTTTCCCGTATTCCAACCTTACCATTCTCAGAGGATGGTTGTTTCCCTTTCCTTTTCGGTGCTTGAGAATCAGAAAACTTAAAATGAAGAGGCTGGTTCAGTTAATTAGTCCATCATCATGACCTGCCAAAAAGCCCTTAATATAAATGTAACTACAGTGCACCCATTAATTTTAAATTTGCAGTAATAACTCTTCCACATACCACAGAAGATTGTCTTCAGACCTGCGCTGTACAAGTGTTTATTTATAGAAGGATGTTTTTCTTTGCTTTTCAATGCACATTTTCAGTTAAATAAATTCATCTAGCATTCCATGTAATGGAGCCTTTATATCAGACAGAATCAGAAAGGCAGAAGAGGCTCCAGAAGATCCAATAGCCTTAGGGATTTGTTAAGGAGCAGGCTTATCTCTGACAAATGTTTCTCTTGGAGGCTGGAGGGGACACTGCCTAACAGCTAGTAAAGGATTAGAGAAAATAGACAGAGACATACTGGAATTAGGAATCTGGGAGGGAGAACATGGCTTGTTCCATAAGCCTTATTGACTCCTGAAGGTATTGCCAGCAAATGCTCTACACTTGGAATCAAACAGGCCAGCAGCAGAAGGAATGAGGACCTCACTATTTGTCAGTTGATGCTGCACTTCACTAGCTTTGCTGTTATAAACCTATTTAGAGATCAGTGTTAGTTTAAGAAGGCTCCACCAGTCTTTTCAATATCTTCAGATACTGCAATCTGTGTAATTGAAATCTGTGAATATATATAACCTATAAATATGGCCAGGGTTCAAAGATACCGAATTATGACAAAGGATATTATTTGGAATGGCAATGTTACACTTGGGCTGTCACTGAACTAGAGAACGGTGTCTTTTGCCAGGACTAAGCTACTGGACTTAAAAGCAGCTAGAGACTGTTAAGTAACAACATAAAAGTCAAGTGGGAACTCAGATGTTTACACCTACTCCTCAGATGATTCCTATCTTGCTTTCTGCTATTTTTCAGGCCTTTGTATATCTAGATTCTTGAGATGATCATTAACAGAATAAACTTAAGACTCAGGAAAAATATAGATTTCAAAACTTTCAAACTTTCAGGCAGAAGAGCTCACTAGGACAGTGTAGGGTTGGAATAGACGTCTTTGGGGTCACAGAGGTAGGAGCATAACATGACAGCTCACTGGTTAACAATTCTTTAGGTTCTTCAAATCAATAAACTACAGGAAATTAATCAAAAGGAGCAACTGCACTGCTCTAAGTCCTTGAAGCCTGAAAATTCAGGCTTCAAGTTTCCCTCTGTCCTAGTTCTTTGTTACTAACAGTAAAAAGGCTAGGATAGCTGCCTGTGACATCATAGGGGAAATCAGAAAGCCTGTGAAGGCAGGAGTCAAGGGAGAGATCTGTTATAGCTGCACTGGATAAATATTATGATAGGGCTTTATGCAGAACTTAAGCCTTTAGACAACATAAATCATTCAATGGAGCAATTAATCAGAGGAGCTTGGAGAATTCCCAATTTGGACAAAGCAGGGCACCAGACCTTCTTCAGAATTTTCATATCAAAGAACCATTTCAAGATTTTGATAATATATTCAAATTCAACACCCTTGTAGAAGTGAAAAGGCGAAATAAGTTTACCATAGCAACAATGAATGTTGAAAAGAGAACTGCATAAAATCAAGGAAGTTTGTTAAAAGTAAATGAAAAGGAATAGCCAAAGGGGAAAATTACCTGTATTAGAAATCCTGAGTAAGTATCTATCATCTATCAAAGCCAGCAAGAGGACCTCTGAAAGACTAGCAGAGCTCTACATGAGAATAAAGGAAAGTATTAAAACCAAAAAGGCACTCCTTAAAAAAATGATGTTCAGATGAGGAAAACAGAAAATAGCAAAACCTCTGGCAAGCTAAATGTAAAACTGTAAAAGGCAGGCCAAAAGCATTTGAAGGAAAATGTTGGTAATGGTCTAAAACTCTATTATAAAACCTCTTCCAAACACATCACAAGCAGGAAGCCTGCACTTGTAGACTTTGTAGGGCCAATACATGATTGTGATTTAAAAACAAAAGGGTTCAACAAGATAAAGATAGAAAAAATGTTTGCTTGTGTAGATATTATGAGAGATTCCTACAGGGGAGCCCTTTATAACACACAAACCTATGAGAGTTTTTCCAAAGTATGTGGAAAGAGTGAGCTTGGATGATACAAGATTCCAGTATTTCAAAAAAACTTCTTGACAGTTCTTCACTAAAGCTTCTTAAAGAAACTAAATTTCCTTCCAATAAGAGGAAAGGACCAGTACTGGGCCAATAACTAATTTCAGGTAGGAAAAAAGGTAGAAATAAATAATCAGCTTCTGCAGTGGAGGGAGATTTCTACTAGAATCTTACAGGGATGTGTGCTGGGTCCATTGTGGTTTACATACTCTTTTTAAATAATAAAAGAGATAATAAGATAACAAATTTTGTCAGTGGCACAAAAATTAGGCAGGATAACAATTTAAAAAAAACCCAAACTTAGATCTGGAAAACAGGAGGGATAAAAAGAAAATAAATGGTAAGGAAAAACTTGTACAAGAGGAAAAACGTATGGAAAACTTCAGCTTAAACATAAAGGACTGAATGAGATGACTGAAGGGAGATAGAAAATGGGTGTCATCTTATGAAAGATGTAAGGAAGATAATTGTGATGGTTGTTGTTTTATTGGTTAATATTGATAAAAGAATAATTATTCCTTATCTCCCATAGTGAAAGAATTAGGTGCTATAAAGTGAAATTAGCAGGTAGAAGTTTTAAATAAAACAGATGAAAGCACTTTTCTATATGGTGACTACTTAAACTATGCAGGTGAGATGTATGAGTGGATTCAAACAATTCACAAAAAAGACTGTAAGCTTTAGAACTGTAAAAGAAAAAATTCTGAGTGTGAACGCAAGCTTCAAATCTTTTTAGTTGAGACAACAAATACTAAGAGGTGACTTTGTTCACCTCTTACTGAAATGAACTGTGTTCTAATGAAAATGGAGGTATTCTTTTTCATATAAATATTGACATTTTTAGACATTAAGGAGACTGACTGTGCAAGTGTATATTTAAAGCAAGGCTTCTCAACCTGAAGGCTGACAGTTCAGTTTCAAGCGGTAGCAACGAACCTTAAACCCTTAACAATATTGCTGTGCAGAAAGGGACAGCTACTTGGAAAAGTGTGAGAATATGGAGATTAAGGAGCCTAAAACCATGGCGAAATTTCACTAAAAAATATTTAATACAATGTTGTCAGTGAACAAGTAGCTGACTGTGTCTATTTTACACTACCAACAATAATTATCCAAAAAGCTGATTGTTCTAAATTTTTAATTTCATATTTTGAAACAAAAATATTTTAGCCCTCCTTTCGTTTAGGGTCCTCAAAACACCATTAATACAATGTACTGTTTCTAATTCCTCCGTAATTTTTTTGTCACCTGCAGAAAACTTTTGCCATTTGTGAAAAACAGAGTATGGACACCAAAAGTGGGAATAAACTGAAAATGATAGTCTACTTCCAGACTGAATGCTGCCAAAATAAAACTTAAAAGACATTTACGCAGCCAAGGATCACTGAAGTAACACAAAATAAGGCATAGATATAGGAGTTTCAAACAACAAAGTTTAAAAGAGTAGGCACCACTGAGCCTAGTGAGTATACCTAGGCCTGGCAGGAAGCCTAAAAGGCACTGTTTCAATAGAAATTATTGTAGTTAATAATCATGGCTTAAAACTTTTGCGATTTGCAGAGCTGCAATCAGGATATGGCGCAAGGGGCATCAAATTGCCACCTCAGAGCAGCTGGTGGTTTCTGTACAAATACCCAGGGAGGAGAGTGCTCCGTCAGGCTGCGGGTTTGTTGTGCCTGTTTCCCAGGCACTGCCCTTCCGAGCAGAACTCATGATGCTCTCTCATTGCGAGGCCTGGATGCAGCAGTGTCCTTCCTGAGGGGCCAAGGCTGGTTTTGCTCTAGAGATCAGCTGGCAGTTTTGCTGCTGCAGCAGCAGCATGGGCAGTACACGCTCCTGTCATGATACTGAGCATGTAACTTTTGTGATATGATCAGCAGCCTGAAACCATGGATCTATTTCTAAACCTGAAAGTTTTGGTTGGCAAGGCAATGCCTGATGGTACAACTAGCCTCTTAGTTTTGTTCTTAAAAATTATGATTAAAAAAAAGTACTCTGTGCAATACTTTTTCCTAAAGTTTGGTGCTATATACCTAATCCCAGTAAAATATGTTTCTTTTGAAAAATTTCCCTTTGCTCTGTCACACTTTTTTCCATGTATTATCATAATACACAATTTCGTTTAATTGAAGGAAGAAAATATGTGTATGTTTACTATAGCTATTGCAATAAGCCCAACCCAGCTTGCTCCCTGCTAATAAAGAAAAACAAAGTTTAGCGCAGGATAGTTGGCCACAGGCTTATCTCAGTACAGGACAGGCTGTTCTGCCCATCCACAGTCCTACTCCATTGCAGCTACATGAGAAGCTTCAGGTTTTTTACACGTCAGTCCATCCACATCTTCCCTCAGCATGTCCTAGTGTTCCCCATGTTCCTTGAGGGCAGGGCTACTCTCCCTCATTTTAGAAAGTTCAGTAACAGACTACCCTATTAGCAAGTTCAGATTCAGTTTAGAGTTATTTGTATCATGCTGGATTTATGCATGATAGCAACAACTCTGTTCAAGAACCCAGCACACATACTTGTCTGTATTATATCTTACCTCCGTTTTTCCTATTTAACAAATATTTGTCATAAACCCTTATACATCAAGCTACTGCTCTTCTGAATTTTCTTTTTTTTTTTTTGCTAGAACATCCTTTATTTCTGTCTAAAAGTCCAATCTATTTTGCACATTACCAATTTCTTGGTCTCAGTAACTCTGTGACAACAAACCTCTGATCAGTGACTGGAAAGTATTCCCTTTATATACATTTTAATTTTCCACCTTGTAAGCTAATTGATTACCCTGCTCTGAATGCCAGAACCTGACTACTACTACATTTTTCCAATGGTAGAAATTATCTAACATGTGTCTGACAGTGACCCTTCATACTTGAGGTTCTTTCACAGAAGATCAGGAACATGTTCATATAAAAGAAACTCTTACAGAAGTGCGCAAGCCTTTCGGCTTCCAAATAATTGTTCTGTCCGTCTGTCCAAGGCAGTAGCGTTTACGATATGACACAGGATTAGAAACTGCCTTCAAGTCTATAAACATGTACTTACCAATAAAACCTAGTAACTGTATATTTGGTGTCACTGAGGTCCAGGTTCTTAGCTAGTATAAGTCAGCATAGCTGTGTTGACTTCAGTGGAGTCATGCTGATTTACACAGCTGAAGACTTGGGCCTTAACTGCTGGATCTGGGAATTTTAACCAAAAAAAAGAGAACATTCAGTCAAGTTTGTCCTTTCCTTCAGTAAGTCATGCCAGAAATTGTGTTATGCTTGAATCATTATTACTGTAAAACTACAAAACAAAAATGCAGTAAATTTTTAAAGAAAATCCATGGCTTGGCTGTTACATTTTAAGTCAAATAATATAAATATCCTTGTTTATCGATCCATACAAAGTATCACATTAGTTTCAGTAGTGTCTAGGAAGAAGTAGTGTCTAAAAAATTTCCTGAAACCTTAATCATAATTTTGCTTTCCCCCTCCCACTTGACAAAATCCTTGTGTAGATCAGATCAGACATCCACACTTTTGTACTTGCAGTGTTGAATCCCTGAGAAATCCGTAAAAGCAACTTAACTGTGTTTATGTAGTAACACAGATAAAATTTAGAAGAAAGTTTGTAAGATATATTGGGATTTTCTGATGGAAAGCAATGGATAACATAAAAGCACTTCTTGGCTATTTAGCACACAAGTAAATCATAAAGCCACAGACCTCATGGAGGTGCATATTCAAATGTAGTGCATTAACCACTGTATCATACCAGGTGATACCATTGGACAGCTATTCAAAATGCACAGTTAAGATCTCATTTACAAAACCTACACCTTTGTAGAAAGGCAGCCTGAGGTTCATGATTACTTAATCATTTAGTGTTTACATTTAGTCATGATACAGGAGAAAAAAAATTATGTTTGTTGCATGTAGGCTCTTTGCCCAAAGACAAATAGAAGTTTTTGTAAATGTTCTGAATTCCAGTGTTACTCAACCAATTTCATTCAAATAGCTTTGTTTAGTCTTTCCATATAAGCCTGACCAAATTTCCTAATCTCTTGTTCCAGCCTTTCAGCTAGAAATGAAGATAAAACAGCATTCATTCTCCTAGCATCCTTTCTCTTAGCCTGTGTCACAACTGGTTAGAGTGCAACTCTTCCAAACAAGACTTGTCTCTCACCATGTCTTTGCACTTTGCCTGGTAGAATGAAGCCTATGCCTGTGCTGCAATGCAAATGAATAATAATTTATGTTGATGTTGGAAGGGTGTTGACAGAAACAGAGCTAACTGCACTAGCAGAGAATAACTACATTTATAGCAAAAATAACTGTTGTCAGTTGAAAAAAGCAAACAATTTCCAGTGTTTAATCTTTATTAGCCAGAACTCCCAGTAGAAAGACAATTTTCAGAGACAATTTTGCTAGAGTAAGGACAACAGAATTTTTCTACTGACTTCAGCAGACTTTGGAGCCAGCTTTAGAGAAAAAATTCTGCAGAACAAATGAAATAAATATTGTTGGCATTTTACAATAAAATGGAAGTGCATTTTATAGGTGGCTAGCAGCTTGTAATTACCCTTAGTAAAACTAATCCTTTCCCTGTGCTTATTAAAATGTTTCATGTATCAGCAAGCCATGAAAAGGACTCACTACCAATCTCTTAACTTGCACTAAAACTGAGAAACGTCCACTTGAGTCATAGTTCCCAGTGCCAGTCCTGTTTCTGTGCCTGCTATTGGAATTCAAAGCCTCTGAGGGAATTAAAACTAACACATTAGTTCCTAATTAAATCCAAAAGGGATGTAAAATGTAACCAAATAACTTTATAGTATTTCTTGGGAATATGGTCTCAGGAGGATAAGGAAGGAGCAGTGGCTTTCAATTAATGATTTTCCCACATCTAACACACAGAAAATGTCTGCAATGTTCTTTTGACCCCTTTCAAATTTCTTCAAGGGGAGCATTTGACTTTTCAAGCTTCCTCCTGCAAATATATTTTTTAAAGTTGCTGTAGGTTTGTAATAATTTAATAGGATAAAGAAGTACAGTCATTACTATTGCAGTCCTTTTTTCTTCAATTAGTATTTCTAATCACATTAGACATGTTTTCAGTATCCAGAGAGGATGCCTGGTCCCTACAGCTATCGTGAACCATTAACTTTAATTAAAATTTACAAGTCTAATGTTGTTACATCTGCTAAAAGCATTAACTGCCATGTTAATTACCAAAATGTTAATGTTGCGTTAAAATATGAATGTTCCCTTTTGACAGTTCATCTGTGGTTTAATTATTTATTTTTGGTGGAATATCTCTTAAAAAAAGAAAAAGGCATAAATGCATAAATGCTGATTGAAATAATGAGACATAATGGGAAAACCTCATCTAAATAGAAAACTTAATACTTTAGAATACCAGTTGTTAGAAACTCATTTGTATTCTTTACTGTGTGTAAAATAAATACATGGCACATTTGTCATGTATATTATATATGATTGCAGCACATTCTTTTGCTATTACTTTTTAGGGATCTAATCTGCAGGACAGTTCTTAAATCCCCATAGCTGACCATTGTCGTTGCTTCGACCCTACAATAGAAACTCCCACCAAGACAAGATTTCAGATTTCACATCAAATTGAATTTATGAACATTTACCTCTGTAAAACTCATTTCAAAATAGATTTACGAAAGGAGATGTCTAGAACGAGTCCTGAAGTTACTGTCCTCCCTTATCCCAAGAGTATAGCATCAAAGTGTAACTTTAAAAATCACTACAATTAACAAGAGATATAGCAAAGTATTTGCAGTAATTAATCTCAAGTGTGCTGGGTTTGGCTGGGAGGGAGTTAATTTTCTTCACGGTAGCTTGTATGGGGCTCTGTTTTGGATCTGTGCTGAAAACAGTGTTGGTAGCACGGGGATGTTTCAGTTATGGCTGAGCAGCGCTTACACAGAGTCAAGGCCTTTTCTGCTCCTCACACCACCCCACCAGCGAGCA
>JAVSBS010019497.1:0-19588 GCA_033124195.1 Coracias cyanogaster | reverse complement strand
TTGCACAAGTGGCTGGGAGGGGACACAGCCAGGACAGCTGACCCCAGCTGACCAAAGGGATATTCCAGACCATATGACATCATGCTCAGAAATAAAAAGCTGGAGAAGAAGGAGGAGGGTTGGGGGGACACGTTCAAAGGTATTTAATTTGTCTTCCCAAGTAACTGTTACACATGGTGGAGCCCAGCTTTGCTGGAGATGGCTGAACACCTGCCATTACACCTGGGAAATGGTGAATGAATTCCTTGCTTTGCTTTGGTTGCGTGCCCAGCTTTTGCTTTACCTATTAAACTGTCTTTTTATCAGCCCACAAGTTTTCTGGCTTTTACTCTTCTGATTTTCTCCACCAACCTGGTGCAAAGAGAATGAGCAAGTGGCTGTACGGTGCTTACTTACTGCCTGGGATGAAACCACAACATAAAGATTAACAGACATCTCTGGTTACAGTAAAGCTGTCACTTGCTATATTTCATGGTAAGAAATTCTTCTATCATATTATTCTTAAAGGCATTGTCATTGAAATGAAAATGAGAAAGTTCTGACAAACCAATGTTAAATATAATTGTTACATGTTTCTCTCACAATAATTATTTTAATGGCTGAAGTTAACAATCTGCCAAGTAATTTCCTCGTGTGATTATAAATAGGTACTGTTAGATTTTGTGCCATAGTTTATTTTTTTACTTGACATGAGAAAACCTTAATTTGGCATGTAGATCTTCTATGTTACACATCCGATGCACATTCCCCACTCTGTATTCTGTTGGATGTTGGAAGTAGGCAGCTGTTTAGTGGCAAATACATAATTGTATTATGTATTGTATGTATTTTTATATATAGGATGTCCAGTTCACAAATTTAGATATCTTACTAGAATAATAAAAATTTTAAAATCTACAAGTCACAGTGTTCAGAATATATTTCAAGTTTATTTTAGCATTCCAAGCTTATTTTAGCATTTTTTTAAAGACACTAGATCTGTAAGTTCCTTCTCATAGACCACTGCAAGTTGTCAGCAGACTGTCAGCTGGGAAGACAGCATGTATAGTGTAACACCTCTTGCTTCACCAAAGCCTGCTCTTTTCTAATGTCCGTATTTCCTCTCAGCTGTATGGTGGAATTAGGTAGTTCCACTCATAAAATAGTAGTTTTCATATAATATATTGAAAGCTGCTCTTCTTAGCAGTTGGCATTGGCATTGTACCATTCTGATTGGGTTCTCCTAGCCCAAAAGTTGCGTTCATTTGTCTGTTCAAGTTAACATTGTAGGAAAATGCTGCAATAAAGCATCATTTGTCTTCCACCGAGTTTGGAAGTCTTGTGTCCATATCCACTTGCATGGCCTTTAATAAAGGACCATCAAATGAACTGCTCTGAAGCAGAAAAAGAAGCTCTGAAGTCTCCCAGACCTTCAGAACCAAAGTTGGTCTGAGTGTTCATGTAATCTATCCCCCTCCCAAAACAAACAATCAAAACAAAACAAAAAAACATCAAACCACTTTCAAGCTGAGATAGTGAAAAACCCAAGCTAGGGCTGATTAAGTTCTTGTGTATTTGAGCCATATTGCATTCACATTCAATAGGACTAACGATAAGACTTACTCTGGTGTGCTCTGATCCCAAGGCTTTTTAAAATACTACTTCAAAGAGAAAATATTTCCATTGAAAAATAATAGTTGTTATTATTTTGAAGAGTGTAGCAAGTTGCTAAAAAAATGTTTTCTATTAGTCTGCCAGAAGGCAACCTATCGCCTGGGCTTTGTTTGCTTATTTAGATTTCATGGCCTGCAGCAATACTTCTTAAAGTCAAATTTACAGAACTTTTGTCTCTCTTGGGGAGATGAATACCTTCCAAAGCTCATTATTTGTTTGGGAATATTCAAGCACTCTAGAAAACACATGGAAGTTTTTCAAATTACTCATCTGCAGTTAATCTGAGATTAACATTGGTGTTACAGAGCTCTAACTTACATAACTGCTTGCAAACTTCTGTATTACCACCAGTCTTGGAGTATGAAATTCACTCCTCTCTTTTGGAGTCTTCCAATTCTTACAGCACAAGGAAACTACTTAACTCCTTTTTTCCTGAGGAAAAATATAAACACATTTTTTTATTCGGTTGCTTGTGCCTGCTTGCTTTGCTCTTATTATAAAGCAGTGTGGAGGAGAATGCTGCTCAGCCACTGAAACACATCAAGAAGCTTCTGGTTTTCATTTCTGCAGTTATCATAACTCCTTTTATTTTGTGAAATGTAAATTAACCCTGCTGTACCTTGCCCACAAAGTAGCTCCAGCAAGAATGTTGCTTTTCTCAGTTTTTCTGTTTAAACGAATGCAGGATCTTCTTCAAGGATGTAGTATTAAGGAAACAATGGAGTGCCTGTATTCAACAGGTTCTGATTTAGTCACAGAACATACACTAAAAAAACCAAACAAGCAAGCAAACAGGAAAAAACCCAAAACAACAAAATTTTACCAGCTATGCCTGCCTTAAAATTTGCATCTCTTCCTTCTCTGCCTACACTTTAGTCTTTATTTCATAGTGCATATACTATTAAATTGGAACTTTAAAAGATTTCACTCATTCCCTTTACCAAACTTTTGAGTAGGGGATGCTTGTCTGAATGCGCAGTAACAGCTGGCAATCAGCCTAGCACAAACTGTAAAACAGTGGAATCTTATTATTAAAAGCTAAAAGGCCAATGTAAGGGCATTATTTTATAATCTCTTTCAAGATATGTTCACAACAGTTTTTATCAGAAAAATCATCAAAGGGCAAGCTGCACAGTTTTGCTGTGCATAACGTTTTGATAAGAATGACAGACTCCACTTCAACAGTAAACCTTTTTTTGACCTTTCTTGTGATTGTACTTACATTCTTGAATGAACATAGTGAAAAGTGCTGCACTTTTAGAATTACAGTGGAGTTTTGAAAGTCTCTCTGTTGCAGAATCATTGTTGTTATAAATCTAGATTTACTTTAAGGAGAACAATATTGATCACACGTACCTGATTATGTCCACAAAGGATCTCCAATGTATGGGTACGTGAGACCAGATCCATCAGCAATCTGATTTCTATGGGACTACATTATTCACATGTTTAAATTTGGGCATGTGATTTATTTACTTTCTAGAATGATACAGGCTTCTGGTTCATTATATGTATGCATCTATGTGTGTGTATATATATATATATGTATATATATGTATATTTGTGTGTGTGTGTCATATATATCTGTATATATCTGAATATATATTTTTATAAAATACTATATGTGTAATTGTAATTAGGCTATCAGAAATAAATACAGCAGAAATATTGTGTCAGGTCAAGGAATACTGAAGACAAAACTTTAAATTAAAAAATTTAAATCTTGACTCATTGAAGCTAATGGAAATTTTCATTTGTTTCCTTATGACCAGGATTTCCCTTCAAAGACTTAATTTCCACCTAACATTATGCTTTCTGTTCTAATTACTTATTCTTCTGCAATTACCCGGAATAATATTCTAGCAATGGAAAAAACATTTGACATTTAGCAGACATCTTCCATCAGTCATTTTTCAGATCTGAAACTTATGCAATTCTATTGTAATTCTGGACCCTTGAAAAAACAGCTTCAGCTGCATAAGGCAATGCTTTGTTGTTTAGAAAACAAATCTGTCAGACTTTTAAGCAAATTTTTGTTCTCCATTTCACGTCTTAAGGACTGAAATCTTTATACTATCTCCTCATCTGCTCTAAACTTTAGAGACTCTCAAGGCTAATACATGAAAATAATTTCACCTTTTTTGTATACTCTTGCTAAAAAGCAGTATTAGTCACTCTTCTACAAGCATCTTAGAGTACTCAAAAATACTGTTGATTCTTTGTTCTACAAATTTCACCTCTGTGGATGGACAAACATTCAAGACCCATCCCTAGTGCCCTGTGTTTATCTAACTAGTCTCCCCCATCTCTCTGATTTGTCTTAATCCTGCCTTATGCAATAGAAAATAGGACTCTCTGGGGGTGTTTCCTTTGTGAGTGAAAAATGGAATATATAGTTTTGTTCCAGATACTTCCACAAACTACTGCTTCATCTGGCATGACACTACAGCTGAAGTTGAATTTGGAGGCTTCCTGGACTGCTCTCCCTAAAAAAATCAAATAAAATATGTATGAATGGAAACTTTGCTCCAGAATATCCAGTTCACATTAAATCAGAGGGAACCAACAATGATTTTCCTACTCCTGCTACCTCTCACTTTCTGCTTCTTTCCTAGCAGAAAGTCATTCCAATTACACACAAGCTGCTGAATGAAAGATACACAGGTATACTGACTATCCCCTGCTGTTCGCTAACATTCAAAGGATGTTTTTCTTCAGCTCTTTATTCCATTTCATTTCCTAAAGGCTGACAATTAAATATTCCAAAACAGTTAGGTCACCAGAGAATTATTGTAGCCTAAACAAACACCAATGAACAGAATTCCAAAGAAGTCAAGCAAGGTACATTAATATTCCTGGAAAAGACTTTTCTTATTGTCAATATTTCACGCAAGTGAGAACAAGTAGCCATAAATTGGGAAAAAAGAAACCATTGCACTTGTTCTGTTGATTTTTCTTATGAAAACATGACTTGGAATTAGCATTATTATTGTCTTAATCATTTCTATACCTGTTCATTTCCATATCATTCATTTCTAACCATCAACAGACTGCATTATAAAAATCAGCCTACCTCCTCATTCTGACTGAAAACAGGAAGTATATGGGGAAATCTGTAGGTAGGATTTTTTATTTAATCAAACTAAACAGAAGACACTCATTTTCCAAGTACTACATTTTGCAAAAGTTAAGGTATGTAGGTAACTCAATAGCAACATTAGAAGTGTGGAGGAACCATCCTCACGTTCAGCTTTTAGGTTTTCTGCAAAAATAGAATGGAAGGAGGACATGACTTTGGAATGAAAATCTGATAATCCTAAGTAGGTCCTGACTGTCAGTGAAAAGCATAGTGCACAGAGCCTTTAATAGCACAGTTTTATCTAAGTGTGGGATACAGAAAATATTGTTTATTTTCTTTAATGCTCCTCTAGGTTTCCTTTTCATGCAAACTTCTGCTTGTCTCTTATATTCCTCACAAGAGCATATGTTATAACTTTATTCTGTTGAAATTTTGTACATAATAAATAAAAAGGGGATAAACTTCAACACTGTTGAATGGAAGGTGATAAACCTCAGGAATATCAAAGTCTTCTGGTATGAACTGGAACTTTGTTCTTGGAAAAATCTGAGGAGAAGGATATCCACCTGCTTATTCACTACATAATGACAATGGCCCAAAATACCTGTGATGCAATGCAAAGACATTTAAGGCAATGATAAGATACATGGCGAGCTTTATATTCAGAGATCATAACAACATGTTATAATACCATCTCAGGTGGAATATTTCAAGCAATTTCTTGTAATCCATTTTAAAAGATTAATTTACTTTGAAACAGATTAAGAGACAAACAGCTAACATTATTCTACGAGTACTATTTTACCAGAGTACGATAATTTTTGTCCTAAAAAAAAAAATGAGAGAGAAATGGAGAAAGACTGCCCCAGTTTAGCAGGCCAGCAACAGAACTGAAAAGAAGAGTGGTCTATTTGAACCTTATACCAGTCCCCTTACAGTCAATAAAAATGGTCCTTCATTATTGTAGGCTTTCCTTGCAACATGTGGTAGAATCCATAGAAGTTCACCAAAAAGTCACTGAATTGAGAGATTGATACTAAAGATAAATATATATATATATAGAGAGAGTGGGTCTATGGCCAGAAGTAGTTATTAAATCAGCTACCTTAACCTAAATAACAAAGCAAAATAGAACAAGTTTCTTCCTTTTGGACTTCTGCCTCCAGCCCCTCACTCTGATCCTTTTGAACCCTCGCCACAGCCCTAATAAATTCCAGAGACCACCGGGAGCAAGGTCTGAAAACACTTCAGCAGATGAACCGTTTTCTGAAAACTGAAACATCCGTTTCACAAATACATTCAATACAAGCTGACTCATAGAAGGCCTGAAATTAGAGCTTCATATTCTCTTTTCTGGACTCAGTCCAACCAGAGAAAACTTGGAGAGAAAAGACTGTTTTAGTGATCAGGATACAAACAAACAAAATGTGTATGAAACATTGGCATGCATCTGCATAGATACAAGAAAAAAATTAGCATTCATTCAAAGCTGCTTCTACTTTCTGACAGGTAATAATGATTGTTAATGGGACTGACATTTCCACTGTACAATCAAAACAGATTTTTCAAAACCTATTGCATAATTAACATTACATACACACAATTCACATCAAATAACATCAAATTAGAAAGACTTATGGGGCTAGAAAATAGCATCCTGAAAAGCATCTTGTCCAGGTGTTAAAAGTGAGCCCTGGTAACAGACCCAAAGCCATGCTGGCTTGCTACTTTCAGTCACGGAAGTCCTCACTGTATTCTGCTATTGCTAGTAAGAGGTTTCACACCCAAATACAGGACTTTCAGGAACTCATTTCCTTTCTTTACATTTTCCCAGCAAGAATATTAATTGATTAGCTCTACAGAAGACATGTTGCTGCATCTGGTAATCCATACGAAATGGCAAGAGACACAGCAGGAAAGGCAGGAGCAAGGTTTGTGTCTTTACCCACCTGATTAGTGGGATGGTGCTGCCTGAGTGGCCTAAGATTAGGCAAGACAATAAGGGAGTTTAAATTCTTGATTTCATTATATAGTTGTCAAAGCAGATATTTGATGGAAATTGTATTTGTCCTCTAAATAAGCTTCTCACTCATTTTCCATAACAGAGACTACTTTGTGTACATGTCTATGCACAAATGTTTTCAGAAACGTTGGTCCTACTGCATATAAACATTTTGACTGTGGCGTGATTGTAAGCCAGAGGCAAGACTAGTGCAGAGTTCACCATGTGGCCTCTTCACTGAGGATGTGGCCTCCAACAGCTTTTCTGCAATAGCATGAAGGGCTGAAACAGCTTTCCAAAGAAACAATAAGGCAAAAAGCCTAATTACTTTTAATGTTGACCTCAGACGTTACATGAACATCATTATATGCTGTAGTGCCTGAACGATGACCTGGGATGTGCCTTCCAAGCCTAGATTGGCTTCCTCCAGTTGGGAGGAATCTTGGAGACAATAACGCAGTCACTTGCTGTTCTTTGCAAACTCTAAGAAAGAACATGACATATCTTTTGGGTTTGTGGTAGGAGAAGGAGGTTGCTAGCAAACAATTGTTAGAAACATGCTAAATAAAAGGTCTAGATAAAAAAAAAACAAACAACAAAAAACAACCTTCTTCTGCAGACTTTGATGTTTCCAAACATTGATTGTGAATTGAACAAGAAAAAATAAATCAAGCTGAAAATATGCTGTCACGACTTTTATAACACCAAGCTTTTTTATGATTTTTTAATGCTCTGATGACAGATATATGAAAATGAGTGCAAAATGCACAGAAGAAAGAAAATAAAACTGCACTGTATAATTTGCATAGACAGAAGAAGAAAGTATAATTTCCTAGCACTGACAACAGCATAAGCATGGAGTAACTTCCAGGAAAATTATTTTTGCAAAACACCAGTATGTTTCACATGCTTCGGTTTCTAATGTGTCATTGTTAAATCAAAGAGGGTTGTGGGGTTTTTTTTCCACACATGTAGAAGAGTTAAGAAATGTGAAGCAACTTGTAACATTACCAGTAAGAGTTTTTAAAAAATAAAGTAACTTATTTATATTATTCCTCTAGATCAAGCCAACAGGTACAATAGCTTACAAATTTCCAACACAGTACATGATCATGAACAAAATATGGTATGCATGAAAGTTTATATAAGGTGTAATTATATCTGACATTTCACTTCATTACATTTTGAGGATTTCTGGAGGAGACAAGTGCTACACAAGTCATATCTTTTTACTGAATCTGAGCAGGACTAAATTTCACTCCATATATTCTTTGTTTCCTCTTCTCATTTTGCATACCAAACATCAAATAGCTTAAGCTAAATTTTAGGGAAATTGCATACTTATACATTCTTAGAGCTGAGGGCTTGTCTACAGGATGTTACAGTGAAGTCATACATGGATCACTCAAGTATAGACACATATTCTGTGTTAGGAAACAATTTAAGATTTTGCTTATTTAAAATATTGCAATTATATCACATAAGAAAGCATCTGAACATATGCTTTTGTTTGCACATCTTCGGCTGCAGCAATTGAATGCTGAAATTAATGTCACTGTTTTAAATAATCATAATATTGCACTAATCTTCACATACATGAAATGGTTCTGAAGTGTAAGCTGGATGTTATCTTGCTAGCAGTTAATCAAACATATTGTTTCTGGCTGTCATTTATCTATACAGTGTATAAGTACTATAGGAAAAACAAATATAGTATTCAAAGAAATAAGAGTTAAATTTCTATGGAATCAATTTGATTTCATTGAGTGAAATTGGAAAGGCTTAAAAATTAGTGAGGTACTACACCATAACTCTAGTTCATAAAACAGTCTACAATGACCACCAATCAAGCTATTGAGTTTTCATTGTGGGTAAATTAATCTTTGCCTCCAAATAACGTATTTTGTGTCAGAGTACCTCTCTGCCGTATTCCACAGATATGATGTTTATATGGCTCTAATATCCCACTGTATTTTATTACTTGTATTGTGTTGTCCCACATCCTAGATACTTTGGGCACTTATGGATACAAATATAAAATTACATTTCATGGTTTACAGCAAATTTGCAGTTCCACAGTGGAGTAAAGATACTTTAGCCAGTCAAGGTGTGGTTTTTTTAAGAAATTAGAAGTATTTGTTAGTGTGAAAGTTCCACTGAAACATGCAAAGATGAGGGGTTAATGAGACTAGATCAATAAAATGTTATTTTAAGGAGTGTTAAAAAGAGACCCAGGATCAGATTTCCACAGTTAGGCCACTATTGTGTCAGCTAAGCTACAGTACATGTCCACAAGCCTCCTCTTATCCTATAGGAAATGGGTAATTCAACTAGCACGTCTCTCAAAGAATTAGAGAAATTAAAGTAAAAATGCTTTGCTAAAAGCAGCCACAGACACACAGCGGGGCCAATGCATAGCACAGTTTTAAGTCAGAGCAGCTTTACAGAGCATCCCAGCCCAAATTGTGCAGAAACATGCATGGTTAATGAACTGCCTTGCAAGATTTCTGAAGCGTTGTGATACCCTCTTGTCCCAAGAAGAAATATCGCATCCATCTGACCACAAGCTGCCACCGGCAGAAATCTCCAAGTAGGTCATAAGCATGTTGCTAAGCTCCATCCCCTGGAAGGTGGGAGGGAGAAGTAGGAATAGCCAGACTACATAAAGAGTGTATTGCTCAAACATTTCCAGAATTATAAGTAATTATATGTCTAAATGATAGGAATTGAATTAGCAATAAGGCAGAAAGTGAGGGCAATTGAGAGAAAGATGTTCACGCACAGAGAAGAGGAACAAGTAAAACCAACTTCCCTAAAATTGGTTCCTGAGTTTTAAACTTCCAAGGAAAGTATCCTGAACTCTGTGGCCCGAGTTTACCTTCCTCACAACTATCATTTAGGGTGTTATATCTAAAATACCTTTTAAAACTTTAAGTAATTTTGATTTTTACTTCCTGTCAAATCCACTTACGTGCCTGTCAGCAGTCCAATCTACCTGAAAAACCTTAGTATAATAGCCCTACCATTAACAGTCACTCCATGCCATGGCTGGGTATTTCCGAAGTGATTGAAGAGGCTAAAATGTAATCTAGCCCAGACTGAAGCTAGCACAGTGACACCAAAGATTAATTTAGCAGACTTTTTCCATTTTCGTTTGTGTTCTCTTGTATTTGCACTTTTACCATGAAAATAACTTCAGGGGAAAAGTCTCTTACAACATATTTGTTGGTTTCCAAGACTGTAATTCTGAGAATTCTGTAATGAAAAAGAAAAGGCTACCAATTCCAGAAGCAGTTTCTTACAGTAACATTTATAGGTTTCAGTGCAGTAAAAACAAGCTTGAAAACACTTCAGATCCATCTCATATTGTATGCAGTATCTTTTTCTTCCACGGCATTTCTCCCTGCTTTGGGATGCCTGAATGGATTGTCCAATAGAAATTCGTAACAGATCTCACTGCCCATGACAGTCCCCCTTCAGTAAGGGTTATTCTTGTCCCCCAGATGCCCACAAGTTTTTGCAACCAACAAATACTGTCCACACTCTTCACTACAAATTAGGTAAACCATCACCTTTCTCTTCTCCTATTCCCTTCTTTGGGAAGGAAACATTATACTACCCTGGATCCAAATTAAGGCTTCCTTCCAGGAATCATTTTTTAAAACAGAGGCAACTCCCCACAGATTCCCAGAAGTACGAATACAGGCAGGCTGGAACATAGCACAGAGATATTCAAGCAGGGTTAAAGCAAGCTGGATCAGCATTGGAATCAGCAAAGTATTTAATGCAGGCTAATTTACCCGGTTTCTCAAAGGGCGCTGGAAAGATTTAGTAGTTAATTATGTGTTGAGGCAGCACGCCCAGGGCACTGTGCTGTGACAGGAGACAGAAGGACCTGTTCTCTGCTCTGTAGCTGATCTGCTTCATAACCATGAACCACACTGCCTGCCTCTCCTCCCCTCGTGACTCTATCTTGCTCATTAAGAATATAAGGGTTTTTTGAGGTAGGGAATGTTTCTCATCACCGGTAAAATTCTTGCTGTGTTGCAGTCAACAGTAAAACTCCAAGCTCTAAGCATTCCAAGTTTTAATTCTATGCATTCATAAACTGTTTAGCACAGTGAGAGACAGTCCTACTTTAGTTTCTGGGTGCTATAATGTGAACAAATTATAGCTACAAAACATCTTTTAAATTATTATTTTAAAGCAAAGCAATAGAATCTTTCGTAGCTAGGGGGTGTATTTATTTATCCAAATACGTTACTAAATCCCAAGCCTTCCATAGAGAAGAAAGTAATTTTTTAATCATAAAAGAAATGCATGTAAAATAGGCATAACTGTTTCCTTATCCGCTGACAAGGCACACTTCAGATGAATCAACATCATAGATTAGAACCCAGACAATGTGAGAAGTTTGGAAGAGGAAGGAGAGAGAAAAAGGAGAAAGGTTAGGAAAAAAGCAAACCCAAAAGCAGACCACAGGTTTGGAATCCATTTGAATAGTGTGGAATGGCTTTGAATACATCACTCTGAACTGTTGAGGTATGACAAATTTGGTTTTTGTTTTAAACTGGTGTAGTCTGCTATTACTGAGAATGCTTTTAATATTTAAACTTAAAGATATCCTTTAGGTTGACATATTGCAAACATGCTTTCTGTTTTGTTTTCAGTTTTTCTTTGTTGTTGGAGTTGCAATGTAAATATGCACCATATTTTCCTCTGCATCTTCCTCATTATATTCATTTTAAAGTCTTCTCTATGAAGTAGCTTCCTCCCAGCACCATGGCAAACAGGAATATGTCTCTATTCTGAGTTTGACAAGGAAAATATCCTTTGTAGTTTAACTATACAAGGGCAGAAATTGTGAAGGTAGGCAACAACATATGGAAACTCATTTGCAAACATAGAAGATGACTTCCTGAGCCAGCCACAACAAAGTGTGAAATAAGCAAATGGTCTGTGGGGGGCAGAGGGGAATGATTTCTATGTATGATAAAAGCAAAAAAAAAAAGAAAAATATTCACATTTGTTGATACAAAGAGGAATTTCCTACGTGGCTCTGACTCCTTCAATGCAAGTCTCTCCTTTTCCCCCTTTACTTGAGAATTAAGAAACTCGGGATTCCTTTAACATCCTATACTGCACTTCAGTCAACAGCCACTGCTGTCCATTTCAACAGGTTCAGTACCATGATACGTGCTTCCGGGAAACTCTTGCTTTCCTTATTTTTCATTAATTCATTCTTAATTCACCCAGCCAACACCGAGCTGTGCCATCCTATTTGAAATCCAAGGTGAATTCATGGTTACTACATAAGCAGGTTGGTGGCTACCAGAAGCAAAAAACGGGAGTACTCCCTAAGAAAGGAAACCATGTTATGTTTCCATAGCAACTACAAGTACTTGCACCGTGCAAGGGACTGTATGAAACAGAAGTGGTCCTCATGGTAAAAAAAAACTCCAAAATGGGAATAGAGATGCTTGGAAGAACAGGTACAGATTATTGATCCACAAGACAATGTGATATTACTGTATCAGCAGACTCATAACTGACAGATGTATTGCAGTTATCACAGTAAAGGAGAGGTTTGAGGCAGGATGGAGCCTAAGGGCACAAAACCAGTTGTTTGAATATGCTGGCTGGTGTCAGAACATGCATTTAGGGTGTCAGAAGGCAGGATTTGCCTATTGTAGTAATGAATAGGATTGATGGGATTCAATACTTTCCCAAAATTGATGACTAATTAAAAAAAATTATGTTATTCCTGCTAAAATTTCATACTTTAACTATTTTACAAAACTTTGTATTGCTATGACCAAAACCAAACAATTATTCTACCATATACCTTATAATTTATACATTAGACATTGCACTGACTTTGGGTATTGAAATTAGGTGTGTTATTTTTGTACTAGAGCGCTTGCCATTGCTTTCCTGAATTTAAATCTGACTATTAAAAAAATTTGGCATCAAATTTTTAAACGTGCTCAGATTATTAACTTTCAAAACAAAGCAAGAAGTGAATTAAGTGCTAGGGGAAAAAAACCTTAATCTGTCACATTCAGAAATGTCAAACACATCACTCTAAGCAGCACTGGTTTTTGCCATTTTCCTATTTGCCTTTAATACCTACTTTGAATAATGTTCAACTACATTTTTTGCTTTGTTTTTTCTAAGCAAGCCAAACTCATCTTTTGTCTTGAATTTCTGGGCACAAGTCAAACACATCTCATTGTTCAGGCATGGTATAGGCACAGAGGGTTTCTCAGCATCCTACTACTACATGCAGTAAATGACAATGCATCACTTTTCTGGTGCTGAAATACAATTCAAATACTTGTTTCAGTATTTTTACAATTCAGCTATTTGTTTCAGTATTTTCTGGCCCATTCTACTAGTATGTAGAGAGTAAACCCAGTTCCGGTTTTCTGGAGGTTGTATAATAGAATCATAAAATCATTCAGGTTGGAAAAGACCTCTAGGATCAGCTAGTCCAACCTTCATCCAACATCTCCCTAACCCCTAGACCGTCTCTTGAAGCGCCACATCTACCCCTTTTTTGAACACCTCCAGGAATGGTGACTCCACCAGCTCCCTGGGCAGCCTGTTCCAATGGCTAATCACTCTTTCCATAAAGAACTTCTTCCTGATATCCAACCTAAACCTCCCCTGACACAATTTGAGGCCATTACCTCTTGCCCTGTCATTAGTTACTTGGAAGAAGAGACCAACACCAGCCTCACTACAACCTCCTTTTAGGTAGTTGTAGAAAGCAATGACGTCTCCTCTCAGCCTGAGTAAATGAGAGTAAATGACAATGCATCACTTTTCTGATGCTGAAATATGATTCAAATACTTGTTTCAGTATTTTTACAATTCAGCTGAGCTTTTGCCTCTCTCATGTTTTTTCTACATGACCTAACTAAATCCCTGTATTCTTCTTGAGTAGCCTGCCCCTTCTTCCAGAGGTGGTAGACTCTCCTCTTGCTGCTAAGTCCCAGCAAAAGCTCCCTGTTCAGCCAGGCCGGCCTTTTTCCCCGCCAGTTCATCCTGTGGCACATGGGGACAGTCTGCTCCTGTGTCTTTAAGACTCCCTTTTTGAACAAGGTCCAGCCTTCCTGGGCCCCTTTGTCTTTTAGGACCATCTTCCAAGGAACTTGCTCAACCAGCATCCTAAAGAGGCCAAAGTCCACCCCTTGGAAGTCCATGGTGTTGGCTTTGCTGCCCCTCCTCTTTACTTTGCCTAGAATTGAAAACTCTATCATTTCACGGTCACTAAGCCCAAGACGGCCACCGACCACCACATCTCCCACTAGCCCTTCTCTGTTAGTAAAGAGCAGGTCCAGGAAGGCACCATCCCTGGTGGGTTCGCCTACCAGCTGAGTCAGGAATTTGTCTTCTACACACTCCAGAAAAAAAAAAGAAAACAACAAAGGACAAAACCAAGTGATTCAAAAAAACACCAAGCAATTGCTTACCACCAGCCAACTGATGCCCAGCCAGTCCCCACCCAATGGCAGCTCTGGTCAACCAACCACCCCACTCCTCCACCCATGCTGGGCATGAGGTCACATGCTCTGGGACATCCCTTTGGTCAGTTTGGGCCAGCTGCCCTGGCTGTGTCCCCTCCAGCTTCTTGTGCACCCCCAGCCTGCTTGCTGCTGGGGTGAGGAGCAGAAAAGGCCTTGAGGTTGTGTAAGCTGCTGAGCAATAATGAAAACATCCTTATGTTATTAACACTGTTTTTATCACAAATCCAAAATACAGCTAGCCCCATACAAGCTACTGTGAAGAAATGTCTCTGTTCCAGCCAAAATCAGTACAATGCCTCAGTAACATTCTGCACAAGTTCTCCATGCTCATTATTGATGTTTTTCTTGTTTATTTTAAAACTAAGTCAGCGGAAAGAGAAATCAAGAATCAATGTGCTAATGAATGTGAACAATAGCTGCTGATGATGTCTAATACCAGGCCAGTTAGCAGCCATATGTGACAACACTTCCAACTGGTCCAGGATCTCCATTTAAGCTCTGGCCTGGGCATCCAAACCCAGCCTGCTTTGTCAGAGTTGTATATGTATCCAGCCCTGTTTCCTTCCAGCATGATTGACTGAGCTTCCTAGATGAACCTCAAGCATACATTGTTGACAATGTCTTGTCTCTGGCCCTCGTCTGCTGGATGAACCTTAGACCTATGTTGTAAGTAGTCCTCTCTCTGGGCTTGTCTCCTATAAGCTTGGACTTGCATTATAGGTAGTCCCATCTCCATTCTGGTCTTTTACCCTGTCTCTTGTTGTTCATGAGTGGATTTCTTGGATGGACTCCTGACTTGTTACCTTGCCTTGTTGGTGACGATCACCACCCTGACATTGCTGGGATGGTGCCCTGGTCAGCAAGACCCTGCCTTTGTTGTAGCCACACTCTGCTTGCAGCTCTTTCTCTCTCATGGGGCAGCCCCACTCTTGCTGCTGCCTGATAGAAGGGTCATAAAAAACTGACTTCTGGTTTTGCAAATATGCCTCTGGGAGCTTAGTGAAAACGGGGCTTAACATGAGCTTTCACTCCTTACCTGAAGGAAAGACAGTCCTGAATTTTTAACAGAAGTGAAAAATGTCCTAGCAAACGTTTTCTATCATGCTACAATTGCCTAAATAACGGATAATGTTATTCACTACATTCAAAGTGAAATCTTACATTTTTTAAAAAAACTTAAGAGGCAAGAAAGAGAATTAAAATGTTAAAGAACAGACAAAACTCAAAGAAATCTGTATTTCAATGCAGTACTTCCACATAGTCACTGAGAATTCTTAAAGCTGAGATTTAGATAGTATAATTAATCATACACGAGCATTTTTTACATTTTTTTATCAGTTCCAATTTTACAAAAATGTGGAGTAACATTACAGCTAGAAGGTGTCTGATACTGGCACTACTACATGTACCTATGATTAATTATGGTTCTGGATGTGCACCTCTGGTTCGGTGTTAAGTGATGCCAGTAACTGCCATTTGTAACGATGTGGTCACACACAGGGCTCAAATACCATGTTTTTTACATGCCTGAAGTTCTAAAATTTGATCTGTTAGCCATTACCTTAAAAGAATCTGACTTTTATACAGTTTTGAATAAATTATTTTCTAACCTTTACAACACAGCATATCGTGACAGCAGGACAGCCAACACTAATGGATATTAAAAGAACTGAGGAGAATTAAAGCCTTACAGTTTAGACTGAGAACAGCCCAAGAATCACTTAATGTAATTCAGGGTAAGCAGAATAAATCTGCACTAGTGGAGAAGGCTTCCAAAAGATGTTTAAGCTTTTTTGTGAAGTTGAGTATACTGGCTTTGCAGCTTTTGATGCTAGGTTACATTGAAGCAGAGTCTACTGCAGGTGCTGATGGAGCTTATTCCTTCAGTTAGGTCCTTCAGACATAATCTGGCAGCTTCACTACTCCTGACAGGAAAGGTACCCGAACCAGTAGTTTGGCCTGCACAAGCATGTAAAAACTGTTTAAATTTCAACATCTATTGCAGCCTTTTTACTGCCAGGGGCGCTTCAGTTCTCAGTTCTCTCTTCACATCTGACACGGAGTGCCAGAAAACAGAAGAGATCTGCTTCAGTCAATAAAGAAGTGTTTTTAGAAACAGCCTGCCAATGTTTGACAATTATGTATAGTGATGACAGTTCACTGGCTTCTCAAATCTTGTCCACAAGTGTAGTTGCATAGTTTCAGTTGAGCCAAATTAACAGCTTGCTAGCAAAAGGTCTCATTGTCTCCTGTCTTCCCTGCTCAGTTAGTTTTGTGTCATTTTAGCAAGCTGAACTGGCATACCACCCAATTAAATGAGAGTGCACAGAAAGCAGTAAAACCTTACAACTAGGGATGGAAGATGTTATCACAGTGACAGTGATCTGTTCAATAGACTCAGGCCAGAGCATGACTGCTCAACCACTGTGAAGGGATTAAAACAAAAACAAACAAACAAGAATATCCAATACAGTTGGAAAGGACTATGTAAATATTCCCCTTTCATTGGCATGCTGGACACTTGGCTCAGTTTCAAGCTATTAAATATTATTCAGGTGTTTTACGCAAGACTTGAAATTATTTGGTGATTTAACTTTTGCAAGTTTAGACAATTTAGTCAATACAATAAAAAAATGCAAATTGGTAGCTATGCTACATGCATTAGTTTTTGCGATTTTAATTACAGAGATAGCCTAATCAGTCTGTACCTCATTTGGTTCTTGAAAACATCTAGTTTGCATGAAACATATTCAGAAGTTAATGCAAATATTAATATAGTCATATTCACACTCATATTACATCACCTTATTTACATAGTTAATCCTCCTCTGTAGCAGAATAATTAGGCCCACAGTGACGTAGCACTGTAGTAAAAATATAATTACATCTCAGTACTGCATGAAAATGTAAGTCACTTGTCTTATTCTCAGATTTTATGAAGACACTAGAGCACACAGAACTGTTTTCCTTCTAAATTACCTCCACCCACTGATTATTTCATGTAATACAGCAGGCCTTGAAAAACACAATTGCTTTCTGTTACTGGTGAATAAGACTCTTTCCCCAGCAAGTGAGGTGAGGGGGAGTCAAGTTTTCACAAGAGATTCTACATCTGTGGTCACAAAGAAAACCTCCTAAATGTTAACTGAGTCAGTGCCACCTTTTGAACCTGTATTCAGTCTGACGTATTAATCCAAGGTTTCCCAACTTGCAGCAAAATAAGGACAGCCAGTATTTGCTGCTGCTACTCAGTACTTGGGTAACAACGATACTGATAGAGTTTTTCCATTATTTGGAAAAACTGTGAGCACTAGCAAGCACAAAGGAGGCCAAGAGCCAATGAGAAACTCATTAAGCTGCTTAAACTGATCTAAATCTAGGCTGTTGAGGTCACATCCCGCCCCCGCCACATATTTCCACCCCCTTCCTTCAGCCAGTGCTGGTGTTTACAGAAGCAGGTGGTGGTGTGCCAGTTCAAGGCAAAAAAAAAAAAAAATCAACAAAAAACCACATCATTTGGGGGGGTGAGAGTTTTCAATCTGATCAATTCTATGAACTGGTTTAAGGATTTGCACAGTACCAGCATCAGTGCGGACGAGGAAGACAGGAACACAACAGCTGGGAATTAAGAGTAGTTTAAGCTTCTATGAAATGGAAACCTAACAAAGAACTGGAAGCTCTCGAGTTTATCTTCAGCTCTACAAACCCTTTCATACACTGATCAAACATCAAACTACAGATCAAGATAGATTTCTTTCCTTACTGTCTCTTAGTATGTTCAAAATCCATGTTGTTCTGTTGGTTGGAAGTCTCATTTATGAGTAATAACTCATTCAAGACTGGCTCTTAGCACAACAGTGATAACTGCACCTCATTTCTAAATCCTCAAACCAGAGGATATTAGGGAACGGGTAAGAGGCAGACATAATTCGTTTTCTAGCACTTAAGAAGCAGGAAAGGAAGGGGACTGAAGCAAGACAGAGCAGCTCTCCATAGTCAGTAGACTTCTTAGCAGTACCTGGAAAAGCAAAAGTGTCTTTGTCCTTTCACCGCAGCAAGAGCAAAGTGTTCAAATGTAACAGATGCAAGCTGATGTTAGATACCATCACATCAGATATAATGGTTAATAGGAATCCCAGTTCCTAAAAAATGAGAGCACAGATGCTTGCTCATGCTGGCTTCAATACTGACAGGTTGAGTAAGGAAAGAGACCAATTTCACTTTCATGCTGGTACTTATTAGGCTGTAATTTTTCTATCCTTTAGTAGCACAGCACAATTAGAATTCAATAAGCATGTCCAACCTAAATTGTAAATGCTTTATGGCTTGGCATTATTATGAGTATTAGCATTCCCTGTGCCTCTCCCTCAGCTAACAGTAATTTGGGGCTTAATCTGGCCATGTGAGAAACACAGTTTGTGAATCTTCCAGACGAAATATATGCACCTTTCTTCTTTTGCCTACAAAGATTTTTGTTCTGATTTTCCCATTCTGGCTTTGAGAGATTAGACAGCGATTTGTTTGAAAAGAATTATCTCTGGTACAGGTGGGCATCAAGAAAACAAACACATCTGCACCCAGGCTTTTAAAGACAAACAAGGGCTAAAGAGACTATTATAAAATCAGGCTGCGACTATGCAAAGCTCACCTTTTCCTTATCCATACACTGCAAGCATATACTGAAGTCCTCAAACTGATGATGACCACGCGGCATTTGTAGGAGAGGGCCAGCATGCTTCAGATACGCCCTATACGGTTTTATTTTTTTCTTCCTTAAACACTTGCCGCTCTCCAGTGACAGGCACCCCGGACGGCGGTCCCGCCTCTCCCCGCATCCACGGCGGCGGAGCCCATACCCCTAACTCGAGAGCGGGCTCCGGTGGGCAGCTCGGGCCCAGGAGGCTGCAGGGACCCCTCACGTCCCACCGGTGCCACCGCCTGCGGGACATCCTGCCGGAGGCCCGGGGCGCTGAGGGCGCCTCAGCCCGCCCCGCTGCTTCCCCTCAGGATTGGGGTGCGGGGGCGGAGCAGCTCTGCCTGCGGGACCCACACCAAGGCGTGGCTGGGAGCCCCGGGGTCCGACCCACAGCCCGGGTGGAGCGGGACGTGGCCCGGAGCTGGGCCCTACCAGGCTCTTCCCTGCCCCGCCGGCCTCCGCCGCCGCTCCGCGACAGGCGGGACGAGGAGGCGGGACGAGGAGGCGGGACGAGGAGGCGGGACGAGGAGGCGGGGCGCCGCCGCTGGCCCCGCCTGCGAGGTGACGCGGCTGGAGCCGCGGGTCACGTGCGGCGGGCAGCCAATGGCGGGGAGGCGGCGGCGCGC